>RJWJ010009646.1:0-49397 GCA_004363605.1 Indri indri | reverse complement strand
GACACAGAGTTTCATGCTTTGTCATTTTTTTCTTTGATTTCTCAAGCCAAGAAATTTGTAAAGCCACTGAAGTATTCATGTGCCCTCTCTGTGACAAGAACTGCTCACTGCAGAGACTCAATGACAGCTGTATCTATGCCAAGGTGAGTACAGACCCTCACATTCTCCCCCAAGCTCCACTAAGAAGCAGGGAGCAAGAAGTCCTCTGGTAAATAGCTCTTTACCAAAATTAAGTGTTCTCAAGAGTTTCAACAATTATTAGTGTCATTGCCAACTGAAGAAAAAAAATGTCAGTCTGCTGCAATTACAAAGGGAGATATTTTTATTTGAATATCTTTGCCTTCCTTTGTTTTTATAACTGATTATTGCCACCATAGACATAAACTTCTGCTTGTAATGATATCTATATTCTTTTTAGCAGAGAAGCAATTATTTCCATTGCTAATGATTCAACTTGTATCTTTCAAAAAGATTCATGAAGTTGAAATACTTCTAATTGTACAGAGAAATGAAATAGCATGCCCCAAATTTCCAGATCACTGCCTATTAGAATTACCTGAAGGGTTTTTAACACTCTTGAAGCCCAAGGCACACCCCAAAGCAATTAAAGCAGAATCTTTGGGATTTGGACCTAGATATCAGTAGATTTTAAAATTTCCCAGGTGATTCCAATGTTCATACAGGTTTAATAACAGTGAATGTTACAATATTTTTATTTGTAAAACAGTTTTATGGAAGTATAATTAGCATATAATAAAATATACATATTTGAAATATATGAATTGATACATTTTGTTATATGAATGCAGCTGTGAAACCATCACCACAATCAAGATAAAAACCATATTTTTCACCTCTGAAAGTTTCCTCGCACCCTCTTGTAATCCCTGCCTCCCTCCACTCCCTAAATCTAACCCTGCGCTCAGGCAGCCAACTGCTTCGTGTCATTATGGATAAATTTAGGTTTCTGGACTCATGTGAATGGAATCATGCAACATATAACTTTTTGTGGCTTCTTTCACATAGCATAAATATTTTGAGATTCATCCATATTGTAGCATTTATCAATATTCCTCTATAGTACTGAGCATTATTTCATTATATCTATACCAGTTTGTTGATTCATTTACCTATTAATAAAATTTTGGGTTGTTTCAAATTGTTGCCTGTTTTAAGTAGAGTTGCTGTTAACATTCATTTACGAGTCTTCACACAGACGAATGCTATTATTTCTCTTGGGTAAATACCTAGGAGTAGAATGGCTGGATCATATGATAAGTATATGGTTAATCTTTTAAAAAACTGCGAACAAAACATTTTCAAAGTGTTTATACCAGTTTAGATGCCCACCAGCAGTGTATGGGAGTTCCAGTTTTCTGTATAGACACTGAGCCTCAGTATGGTCAGTCTTTTTACATTTTAACTGTTCTAGTATATGTCTGCATGTATCTCATTATAACTTACTTACTTGAAAATGATTTGATCCTTTTGGGTCTTGCTTTTAAAATATTTGACATGGGACCACAGCAGTGCTCTATCTAGAGCTAATTTATTCCACAAAAAAAAAAAAAAAAAAAAGATTTTCTATATACTTTACCCAAATCACTGTGAATAATGAGGTTTTCCAGTAAGGCTGGTGGGACTAGACACTATTCCCTACTCTAATCCTTTCAAATGGTTCTTTCCTTGACCTCAGGTAGTCCCCTCACATATATACTCACTAAGCACCGTCTGGGTTTTCCCTCTCTGCACTCTCGGAATTCTTCTAGGGCAGTAATCTGAGAAAATAAAAATGTTCAGCTTGTTTGTTTCCCACCTCTCAGGGATCATTGCCCTTTGTTGCCTGATGTCCACCATCTTGAAATCTGCTCTTTTATATATTTTGTACATTTTTTGGTTGTTTTTAGCAGAGGGGTAAAATCAATCGCTGTTATTTCATCTTGTCCAGAAGTGGAGGTCTCTGTACAATTAATTTTGACAAGGCTGAGTATAAATTCAAAAGCCATTAAACATCCTTACTACAAGTCCAAATTTTACTAAAGTTAGTTTCTGAATTATTTATCTTGATTGAAGAACATGAGAAAAGTCTGTATTTTTTATACTTTAATTTCTGAAATATATTTAGTTTTGAATTCTTTTGAATGTTCCACAAAGATGATAGAGACTTAGAAATGTGGATATCTTATTTGGAGGCAGCGTATTTTAATCACTTTTTGTGAGATCCAAGTGCGTTAGTTACTAGATATATAGACACATGTCCTTTTCCTAGCCCAGGTATTAATATCTCGAAGACATATAACAGCCTTAGGGACACCATCAAATCCAGATATGTGTTGCCTCTGCTTTTACTTGGACAGATCTAATAAAACACTTTGGCATTATCTGAACACTAAAGACAAGAAACATCCAAATATGTAAGAGTGATAAAAGGAGGAAACTGTCCAAAGAAACATGAAATCTAGGGGGCTTTTTTCATTGTGCAGTAAATACAACCGTCCTTTTCTCAATAGAAAAAAGTTTGTTTAAGGACAGGTGTAATTCAGAAAAAAATCGCTTAATACCTTTTATAAGCAAAGTAGAAAAGTTAGCTTGCAGAGAATATAAGCTTTATTTCTTGTATCCTTCCATTACCTTATGGGAAGCATAAGAAATAAAACTCACTAGGATGAAATATTCAATATGTCTTTTATTTGTTTCTCTGGCTAACGTAAAAGATAACCACTTTTTTTATACCTTAAAAATCATAATTACTCTTTTTCATTGGATGGAAATAAACATTCTCTTTTAATATCAGTTTATGTAGTTAAATAGCTAGAAGTTACTCACATGATCACCTAGCCCCATGATCTAGGAACCTTCTCCTACCACACCCTACTTAATGCTGAGTAGAGCAGGAGGGCGTGCTGGGGTGTACTTGTCCATTCAATTCCTTGTGGAATCCATCACCACTTGTGACAAATAATAGGAAGTTAAATATGCCATGTTATATTGAAAAGTATATCTATTTACATGTAATTATTCCTGTTATAATTTCAGGAATGTGTTTGCATGAAAAAAATTTGTCCCATCATATGATAAAATTATATTTAAGTACATTAGTATTTCCTTTGATGAGTATTTTCATTTTGAATATTTAAAAGTACAGTAATTAAAAACTATTTGCAATTAAGTAATTTAGTGATATTTGCACACTCATTTAAAGCCACTAACAATAAACTATCAAATCCCATGATGCTAGGATTTCTCATTTAAGGTGAAATAATTAGATAGAAGGTCTTAAGGTTTTTTTTATATATAATTCTAAAAAATCATTCAACCCTTGAAGTTAGTCTTATTCATAACAGTTACTTTCTATTTTTTGTTAATTTGTTTAACAAATTTTTACTCAATACCTACTATGAGCCTCAGACTGTACACCGATTTGAGGCTACAACAGAAATAGAATAAAGAAGCTGTTTTTTCTTTAAGATACTTCATGGAAGAGCCTATCTAAGCCTATACATCAGAATCACCTAGAACATTTGTTAAAAAGCAGATTCCTGGGCCTCACATCCCTAAAATTCAGAATCAGTTGGTCAAGGATGAGGCCTAGAAATCCACACATTAGCAAACTGCTCAGGTGATTCTGTTTCTAGGACCACATGGGGGAGTATTCATTTATTTCCTCAAAAGCAGGGATCAGGAATTGCTTGGGAAGCGGGGAGGTTGGAAGTTACTGGGGCTGAGTCTAGGTCACCTGTCTCTGACCCCTTTCCAGCTTGAGACTGAAAAATGACCCAATATGGTCTGGAGCTCCTTGGGCCTGGCCAATTTCAACCATGGAGCTCACATGTGGGTTTCCCAGCACACCCTCCTGCTCTGCTCAGCATTAATTGGGTTGTGGTAGGGGAAGTTTTATCCTACGTCCGTCACTCCCTCCCACCCCTTGCAGACAGGGAAAGGACTCCTAGCACCCAGTGTTCAGGACCTGAAATCTCAGGTGGGACGACAGGTTACTTCTGCAACTCAGGGGGCTGGAGGCAGGGAGGGACCTCCAGGTTACAAGAATTGGCACAGGCTGATGCTCTGAAAGTAAGGCTGCAGGGGGCCATTTCAAGTCCCTTGCTCTGTTCCCTAACATGGAGACCCTGACCTCGGGGCCTAGTGAGGGTTGGTCATACAGCCTTTCTGGACAACAGTCAGACCCCAACACTGGCCTTAATTTGTACCCAGACCAGCTTCTACACATAACCCCAAAATGGCCCCTCCCACCCACACACAAGCCCAGAGGTCCTCCACCTGCAGCAATGCTGGAGAGAAGCCCACCAGCCACGGTGTCACCTGTCATACTACTGGGACAACTATTTGGCACTTTCATCTCTACAAGGTGAGAAATTCCACCTTAAATTGAAAAAAAAAAAAATGATATCTAGTAGAAAAACAACATTTTAGGTGTTTGGGGCAGGACGATGTTAGTGCCCTAATTCTCCTTTGAGGTCTCCCTCCTGCAAACAAAGCTCTTTTCTCCAGGTCATGGGAAGGAAAGGAGGGGAGCTCAGCAGTCTTATTGATGCCATCCCCTTTCTGGGTTTTGAGACTGCTGTCTATACCTTGTGGGACAAAGCCTGGCCTTAGACAGATAGCGGGGGATGCATCCTGGGACCCAGACTGGTCAGAACAGACTAGCTCTGCCATCCCCTGCTCCAGATGGCCCCATTGGACTACTCCCTCTCAGGTAGCAGAGTTTGACCCCCACCCCCTTTTGAGTGAAGGGCAGCTCTGAGAGCCGTAAGCTGAGGACAGAGAGGTCACACCAGAGACCATGACTAGGGGAATATGGGGTACCACCTGTTTCTAAAGATGAAGCTCCAAGGAAGGCTAGTAAACAACATAGTCTTTTATTTGCCCAAGGCCAACTGTGGCAGGCAGTGAGGCCCCAAGACTAGGACCATATTTTTAAATGGTATGTGGCAAATGGTCTAATCAAGTTCCCATGTTTGATGTAGCTTATGGCCAGGTCCAGAAAATACAAATGGTTATTCGGGTTTTGCTCTGCTCAAGAGTTAAGGATTGGGGAAATGAGAGAATGTGCTGAACTCCAGCCTAAATTCTGACTTTCTGCCCTCCAAGCCTCCAATAGTAGCTTGGCCTACATGGTTTAATCTGCCTAGGAGGTGCCTTGTTCTCTTTAGCCTGGAGGGACTCTAATGGGATACAAGTTTTCAGAGCCGTATGTTATTCTGAACCTATCAAACAGTTTTAGAGAAAGATCCAGCAGCTAGAGTGGAGGACACACAGACTTTAAGCTTCCAACCTAATAGGAAATGCATCTCCTTAAACAATACCCACATTTATTGATATGTAGCCACACTCAGCTCTCCAAGAGAAATCAGATGTCAAAGATAATGGAGAATTTGTGCCTAAACACAGCTTTGCTTTGTTCACTCTTCTCACTTTGCTTCCCTCTTCATATATTACCTCTATTCACATCAACAGTGTTGAATAAAATGCTTGTCCATAGGTCCCCCTATTCATAAAGACAAGGTAGTTTTCTAATGCAATTATTCATTGCAAATATACTTATATATATTATATGTTTAGATAGGGCAAGCTTCTTTTTGCCTTTAGCAAACTCTGGTATGCTGCCTGGGGAATTTTCTTACGATTTCATCTGGAGTTTTCTTCAATATAGCAGGTATTCTTGTCCTATCAGACAGAAGGCCACTTCCCAATTGATTCTCTTGCCACTCACCCGTGAACAATCCACACAATATGCTCGACTTTTCCTTCTCTCTGTCCTCAATTTTCATTCACCTGCTCTTATATCAACACCTTAATGAATCTCTTAATACCTCAAACCATAACCACAGACTTCTAATTGCTCTTCTTGTCTCCATGATCTCCCACCTCCCACTTCCCACATCATACTACGTCCCTTATGTGATAGCTTGGTAAATCTAACACAATAATTTTAAACTGTTAAACTCATCCTTAGGGCAAGTTCTGAATCTTCCCTCTCTTACTAGCTTTATCTCCCATAACATGTATGTAATACCACATTACATGAATATTACATGTATACTCACTGTATCTCATGGATGTGTTTCTAAAAATGTTTAAATTCATTGAGTTAAAAAATGCCTGAAAGATTTGCAAGCAAATTTAGAAAAACAAAGAGAAGAACTTTAAGGGAAAATACTGTATAAACTGTGACAAATCATGTCCAGGCAACACAATTATTGTTAAGTATGGCTTTATATTTGCCATTTTTCTAAAAGCATGGTTATTTCTGGAGCAGGGGAGAGCTGTTATTTCTTGGTGATCTTTAAGTCCCTATGTGTAAAGTCTCTGTTCTGACACTCTAAGAGGCTGTTTCCTGTACAAGGTCTGTTGATAAAGGAAAACAGACAGCTGTTCAGCTGCTCAGCAGCCTCAGGTGTCTCTGTGGGATGCCTTTGGGAACAAAGAAGCTGGATTCCCCTGCTGGGTGTAATTTTATGAGGTCTGTGGAAGAATTTCTTTATCTTTTTTTCCCATGTACATAATGCATACTGATGATTGTTCTCAAAACCAATTCTTAAAATATATTTAAAAATCCCAAGCCCTAACAATCATAGACATTTAGAGCCATGTAGGATATTTGCACCTATCCACAAACCTACAAAAGAGACCCATCTTTTTATGATATTTTTAATAATACTACATTATGGGAAAATACATCCTATGATTACCTGTTTTACATACTGTTTTGCAATGTGTTCCAGATGTTACAATTAAAATACACATTAGTGTTGTTTTAATGCCCCACCGAGCACCATCTAGACTTTAGATTGAGCAAGGAGGACACCATTCTATTCCAACTTCCCTTATAATAATGCTCTTTCATCCATAATTGGACTCAGCCTCCTCTGAGTAAAGTGTTCCTGTTTTCTCTATAGTTTCTGTGGGGTTTGTGTACCAGCCAAACATTTATTACCCCTGCTGTATTAGTTTAATTTCTCTCACTAACTTACAAATATAGGGAGGGAGTGTGAATGAAGACAAGCAAAAGTAAATTGAATTTATACTTTATTAAATCAAACAATCATTGTGACCCTGAAAATTGTATTCAATAACACCATACAAATTATACATTGTTCTTTATCAAGCTTCAGTCACTATCTGATTAAAAAATACTTTGCCTGTGTTATATATGTCCAGTGACTTATAAAACTTTTTAATAACTTAAGAAGGGATTCATTATATCTTCTAGTTACTTGTGGACCCTGGTACATTTTAAAATACATGACGGAGTAAGGATAGCACTGTGATACCTTCCCATTGGAAGTACTGGCTCGCTGGCAAAATTCTGCATTTTCCAATGTCCCCTCTCCTGGAAGTTTTGCTAACAGGAAGTGCAACTAAGTACACCTCAGCTGAAAAGCTCATTTCTTATAACTCATATTGTAGTTTGACTACATGTGACCCACAAATCCTTTTGTTCGTGGCCTCTGAATGGAGATTTTTCTAGGTTCTTGGTGATCATCAAGAGAAAAGAATTTCAGGACATGCCACATAAAGCCAAGCAAGAGCGAGAGCTTCTTTTATTGAAAGCAAAAGTACATGAGAGAGAGAGTGAGAGAGCAGGCTCAAAAAGAGCAGCTTGCACCAAGAAGTGGTTTCTGGTCTTTTGTAGTCTTGCTAATTGAGGGGAGGAATATTCAAGGATAAAGTATTGGCTTTGACTAAGAATTTGGGTCATAATTCCTAGAATTGGGTCCCCTCCCGTTTTCATACTTTATATGGTTGTCTCGGAACTGTCATGGTGAGTTCAAAGGCAGAGAAATTTTAAAACCACAATGTAAATAATATAATTAGCCAAAGTTCGTGTAAGGTGGCAGAGATGGCTGACACACCAGTTGAAGCTGTTTTGTGCCTGCAGTTATCAACCCCTCTAGTTAGCTTCTGCTTGAGGGTCGTTTACTTTAACATCCGCACCCAATCTCCAAGCCCCTGCATCTGGTCTCAGCTCTGTCTCCTAGCCTATGCTAACACTTCCACAGGGTGGTAGAACCATCTCTAAGCAGAAATGAAGGTGAAGTAAAAGGGAATCAAAGGGAAGAGAAAAGAAAAGAGAAAAAATGTTTCTGCACCTCTCTCCATAAGAAAATCACATAAAATAGTTGCAGGACCCACAAAAGGATCTCATATATCATATTTACAAACTATCAAATAATATGTTTCCATTTGGAAAAAAATCCAAAGTACCTAAATACAAACAGTAATCACTGGATTATTATAATCAGTAGTATGACTAATATATTTGTTTGTTTTCTGTTAAGGTAACATATTTGTTTGATAATGGAGGGACAGTCTTCTTTGCTATTTTTATGGCAATATGGGGTAAGTATGTTCTTTCATTACTTACTTTCTAGTCCTCATTTTCTGAAGCTATTGCTGTGTTTCTTTACACACACGCCCCATGTATCAATTCAACAATAAAGTCTCTAGATTGGTACTTACTTTGTTTGCCCTCTTATACATTCACTGCTTCTTTGGGAATTTAACTTTGATCTCACCCTCTAAGCCCCAAAGCGTAGACCTTCCTCCACTAAGGAGCATGTTTTTCCTGTGAAAGGCAGGTGGTAATTAAAACCAAACTGAAACATACTGGAATCCAAATTAAGCTTCTTGTAATATTATTCATGAAAATGATGCTCAGAAGATTTTTAATGTTTCCATTCACTTTTTTAGCCTTATGCTTTATACATTTTGAGATGCAGAATCTATTTTATGCATTGTTGAGCAATAATGTCTAACATATAATAAATCCTGTTTCTATCTAACAATTTAAAACTTTACAAATTAAATACAGGTATATTTTTTGGCTTTTATCAACACTTTTCTCATTGAGTTTTTAAGGCACCCAATTAATTGAAGCCTAAAGTATATCCAGACATGCTGGAATTCCTCAACCATCAAAGACTTTCAGAGAAACAATTACTATCCTGATTAGGGTCAGCTTTCCTACCACAGCCCTGTTGAATGAAGTCCTTGTCAACTCGGCAACTCAAGGGGCTGATCATGTATGTGCTAATCCAGAAAATTATAATGTACTAGAATATAGGTCTCTCATTCCTGTTGCCTTAATTTCCCAGGAACAGAAACTCTGGGTTATGTCCTCTTTCTAGCTTTAAGTCAAAGATGTTTTAAAAAAGTAACCTCTCCAATTTTCCTTCAAGAAAATGCTAATATTGATTTATGGCACTAGGACTGCAGGTGTAGGAGTGAAGAGTCAACTCCATTGGTTTCTATCAAAAAATAAATTAATAATAAAATATAGCTGGGGTTATTTTTATAGAAGGATTTTTATTATTAAATTATCAGGCATGATGTAATCTTTAAGTTTTACCTATTTCCATAAACATTTCCTACTAAGAAAAAAATTGACTAAAATACAAATTAAGGTTACGTGATAAATGCTTCAGCACAGCAAAAATTGTGCAAAAATTGTAAGAAAGAGAACCTTTTGGATGATTTATCCTCTCTGTTTCTGCTACTAGTCTCACACTTTTAAAATTCTCCTTGGCACAGTCCACTTGACAGTGATCTTGTGTAACCTTTGGGAGATGAGTTTGTTAAAAGGCCAGCATAGAGGAACACTCGCTGCCTGAACCCCTTTTCCTCTTTGATTTATACTGAGGTACGAAGTGGAGGTATGTTATCCATTGGAATGCTATCATGTGCATTTTCTCGGCCTTCTGGCATGGATGAATCATTCCCAGCTGGGTTGTAGTAGCTAGAATTTCCAAAACTCACATCATAAGGTTCTGGTGCATTGTCTAATCGCAGAACTAAAAAAGGAACGAAACAAACAAACTTGTTTTATAGTGACAGTCTGAGGGATGCATACTCAGGCATCTACCAGATTCTAGGAATTGTTCTAGTTGAATAAATAGGTATATGTTTTAAAAGGGCTTCTCAGATTTTAGTTTTAAAATATTAAATAAGTAGATATTTTTCAAGCTATATTTATTTCTAAGACTAAGAGAACAATTTTACTTCCAAAATTTTATTGCTAGTGGACCTAAAATAAAGAAGCTAGAGAAGAGATTACAACAATAGTATATCAATACATTGTATAAAGAAATACAGACATATGCTTCATTGACCTTTGAATCTTGTGATTTTGGAGCCTTGTCAACATATTTTTAACTTCTGGTTTAAACAGCAACTTTTTTTAAATGAGCTCATTAATTTTAAAATGAATTTCATTATTTTACCAAGTATCTCACTGTATTTAGGGTCAAGCCATTTAAGGTAGAGAAGGAAGAAGACTGTTATGGAAATTTTCCTTCTGATAGATCCAAGCTATTATGTACTTGAGGTTTCATGATTAATGATACAGGAGAATTTTTGTTTCTTTTTAAACAATCAAATATTTCCTTATTCATCTTGAATTTATTTTCAAAGGAAAACTGGACATGTACTAGGTGTCTTGAAGTACTATAAGCAGTGACTAATTACTAATTAAATTAGTAATCTAACTATTCACTTGGGATCATCAGATGCTTACCTACCTATTCCTTAAGCCATCTGGTTACAAAATGGGCTCCCAGGAATCTTAGGTCTTTAGGAGAGGTGTCTCAAAGCTTAGATCATATTCAATTTGATAGATTGATTTTTTGCATGAGATTAGATGTAAAGACAAGGATATTAGGTTAAAAAAAGGTTTGGAAACCACTGTTGTTAGAAATTCTGTCCTTTAATTTTGAGAAGTGTTACTTTTTATTTTATATGGATTATTAGAAACCCATGAACAGAATTCAGTTAAATTTACAATTAATGACTTTGGTTCTGAATATGAGAAATATATCAGTCATGAACTGAACTCATCAAAACTCATTAAGACTTCATTGATGAAACCCACAAGAAACATTTAACTATTTGTTATAGTGACAAAAGTTTCCTATACAAACCAGAAAACATTTTTTTTCCTGAAGTATAAAAATAGATAAGTATCTAAATTTTTTTATTTGTGTTCTAATTATTATAATATTATTAAAGATCAAATTCACTACTTTATTTTTAGCATATATATAGTTCTGATTCATAGATATTGTGGTTGGCCTTTTCAATTATATAAGTGGAAAATTCCTGAATTAAGGTATATTCTGACTTTATGTGTGCAAATATGCAAATTTGAGATACTCTGTTTTAACTCATTTGGATGATTAACAGAAGCCTACTGTATCTGAATAAACTTTAGAAGAGCTCCAAATTAGAATACCTGTTTGTTCAAATTGAAGCTACTTACAGATCTAATGATGGCAAAGAATAGCTTTGCAGTCACTTGCTAACAAAACTGGCTAATATTTTTCTTAATATTATACAATTATCTTCCAATTTTATACATAAGTTTTAAATTCTGAGATTATTATTTAAAACCCTTTTTGATGGAATGAGGAACATTTCCAAATGGGTTTTAAATTTCACTCACAGGTCTATAATTATCTTGGTTTTATTCTTGGAGAAACAAAAGTTGAATCAGAATTAATCCTTAGTTTGTTTCTGTCATATGAATTCTAGGCAATGCTGTGAACAATGGCATTCTCACTTAATTAAAACCATTGTGCCCAGATGAAGTCTTGAAATTTGCTCTTTACCTGGTTCATTTCTGTCATCATAAAGTCGCCGATGGGAAAATGAATCTGTTTTCCTTTTTCCACACAACAAGTAGCCAGCAAGTGTAAGCAATGAAGCACCCAGAATAGCACCTAAAATGGCCCCGAATACGACTCCTGTATTTCTATTCTCTAGAGGACAAAAGAAATTACAGAAAAAATTATACAAAGAACAGAAATAATATGCATGTGGACTTTATATATACTGAAGAATGTTTAATAATCTTTTTTAAAATTAGATAACGGTAAGAGAGTGTGTTTGAGAGAGTGTGTGTGTGTATGTGTGTGTGTGTGTGTGTGTGCGTATAAAGTACTATTTGGAATATGTTGGCAAAATACACTTCTTGATAAAACCATACTTCTTGCATTGAAATACTTCGAAGTCTTAGCTTTATAACTGTGTCTCATTACTTATGAACACCCATAGTACTGAAATGCCATGTGTATACCCCATTAAGACCTAATTTCAATGTTGAATGCTGTATCCAGTAAGTTTTTCATAAACTCTGAATACAATGAACTTTGATGATGAAATGAACTTTGAGCTTATTTCTATAAATTCAAAGGTATAAAGCAAATAGAAGTAATAGGAAATGAATCCATAAAACCCCAAGCAAAAAGGCACTATAAAGAAAAAACAGTCTAATACAGGGTATTTCCAAATACAACCAAGGCAAGATGTTTGCAATGCCTTGCATATCAAAAATAGCTGTGAAGGTCTGAGTTTAAGGGAGCCTAAAATTTCACGATATCGTCATTTTTAACGAATACCTTATTTGAACACTAAGTTATCAGTAAATTTTTTAATGCTCCCTGAACTCAACTCTAGTGTATTTTCTTTTCAATATTTTCCTTTTTTGAGAAGCACATTAATTAAGTAGGCAAGGGGTCATGTAAGGTCTCTGATTTATATAGAACCCCATTTCTTAGAAAAATTAACTTTCATGCTGTAGTTCAGTAAAATTGTTACTAAAATAAAAGAGAAGCAAAGTTAACTAATTTGTGTTTAGATAAAAGAGCAACGGTAGGAGTAAGTACTCAGTATTCTTACTATGTATACTAGGTGTAGATAGACAAAAGAGAAGTAATATTTTTTTAAAAGTCTTTCTAATGGAAAGACCTATATGAATGACAGGATATGTTAAAATCATAGCTAAAATGAAAATATATGTACTTATACAGTGTATTGGTGGCAGTGCTATAATAAGCCTAGGCTTTAGGATTTATAACTTTTTCTATACACTGGCAATAACTTTCAAATAGGAATTTGTATTATGATTTGGTGTTTACATTATTAATATAATCTCTAAGTAAGTTGCACTGGAAGTCAGTGAGTTTATGGAGGAAAAAAAAAGTATTTTTAAAAAAAATTTTAAGGAAAAAAAAAACACAGTTAGACCTGAAAAATAAAATATGATAAATGAATGATTAAATCTTAGATTTCTTTCCCACCTTATGTCTTAAAACTTGACATAATCCCTAAATGAAACATAAAAATGTCCAAATAATAAATTTTTTGTGATGTGTCAGATAATTTATAAATTCATTCATTTTGTTCAATTTTTCAACACTCACACGTGTATTTTTAAAGTTCATTTGTATACTATTCCTATAACCATGTGAAATTCCAGGAAGTCTTTTTTAAGATTTGGTGAAAATTGTTACCCGGTCTCTCACCACTGCCTCAGAGTCTCCGTCTTTTCTCAACCTGACCTGCTTCACATCTTGTTCCGTTGTCTCCCTATACTCTCGTGGAGTAATGACTAGCATATGGTCACTTAAGCCCTAAAACTACTTCACTATTTCCAATGAATATAATGCTAATACCCCAAAAGTAAGAAATACCTGTGCTGTGGGATTCTCCTCTATTTTTCTAGCATGATTTATTTGGTGATTCGATCCACACAAAAAGAAAGTTAAATCCATTAATACTTACCTTTTTGGGGATCTGACGTGTTTGGGAAGAGTTTCGAATTATTGGTGAATTTTAAGGTGGGTTGTACAGTTGTCTTTTCTTGATAGGGGGTAAAGCCAGTGAAGCTATCACCATTTGTGGTATGCCATCCAGTTTGTTCTGTTATCAAGGGGGTCACAGACTTGGTAGTTGTTTCTGAAGGGAGGATGCCAGCTGTACTGGAACTGTTGTCAGGAGTTTTCATGGTATTACTGGCCAAAGACAAAGTGAACTTTTCTGAAGATACAACAGGTGTAGCATTGGGATGTGGTGAGACTAGCAAACGATTGTTATCCACTATAGATGTGTTCCAAGGCAATTTAGAAACAAAGCTATGAATCAAGGGAGGGGTTGTGGTAAACGTGGATGTGGGTCTTGGACTCCCGGAAGAGTTCTCTGTTGACAAGTTATCGGAGAAATCTGTCATTCCATGGACTTTGTTCAATAGATCCGAAGGTGGGGAATGACTTGTGTTGGGATTCGGGGTGTTTCTATTTTCATTATTTGAATTTAAATTTGCTTCACTCTCCAAAGAAGTAGGTTTATTTCCTGTTGGTTTCGAACTTTCTATAATGCTTTGTGTTGTGTTTATTTCTGGATTTTCTTTCCCATGGCTCCCAAGTAGTAGTGAACTAAACAAAGTTGAAATCAACAGAATCCTGGCTAAGGTCAACATTGTAGCCTTCTTTGGTATTGGTTTTGTTAAATGGGCTCTGAAAGAAAATAATCGTTTATTTAAATTACTAAATAAAGTATTCTAATTTTTTAATGGATCTATATTTTTTTAAAAGCGATAAAAATCAAATGACATAGTGTTGGGACAATATACTCGATAGTCCAGAAAAATGTTTACCTTGGACATGTACTTAAACTAGTATCACTGAGTTTTATTTTCTGTGTAATAAGTCTTTCTTCCTTCCTTCTACGGAAATGCCATACAAAGATTTTGTCAAGCCAGACTGCTATTTCAAAGATCATTTAGTTTGGAACAAGCTGAAATATATATATATACACACACACATATATAATTAAAATTTTAAAAATATTGTAAAGACAAGACATGAAGAGATGCCTGGTTTCTTCAATTTATTTAAGAAAACATGTCTTCTATAAAGCTGTAACTTGAAATATTTATTATGAAAGTGACATTACTGATTATATGCTAAATGTACCATATATCAACTTATTAAAGTAAGTCAGGAATTCCCTTGAATTCATTTCATTAGTATTTAGTTTGAGTTATTTGAATTTGAAATTAGCATAACTTTTCTCACAATACTTTTCACTTCATGATATCCTTCTACTCAATCCCCAGTTGGGGAGAATTAGAAGACCTTTAGATTTTACATTATCTTACTGCCTTATTTTATAAATGGAGAATATGGTTGGAGGTGGAGAAAACTTCACCTAGCTAGATAATGGCAGAGCTGGGGTATGAACCCATGGTCCTGATATCCAATCCAGGCAAACCATTCTGCCTGTTAAATGTGGAAATGCTACAATTCATAAATAGGATGATATAAGGAAAGTTTTTATTTTAATTAATTTTTTTTTTTTTTTTTGAGACAGAGTCTCGCTCTGTTGCCCGGGCTAGAGTGCCATGGTGCCAGCATATCTCGCAGCAACCTCAAAGTCCTGGGCTCAAGCGATCCTTCTGCCTCAGCCTCCCGAGTAGCTGGGACTACGGGCGTGCGCCACCATGCCCGGCTTATTTTTTCTATATATTTTTAGTTGTCCAGCTAATTTCTTTCTATTTTTAGTAGAGACGAGGTCTCACTCTTGCTCAGGCTGGTCTTGAACTCCTGACCTCAAGCAATCCTCTCGCCTCGGCCTCCCAGAGTGCTAGGCCACCATGCCCGGCCAGGAAAAGTTTTTGGAATCAGGTTTATATTACAATTCTAGCCTCTGAAAAGTAATCATCATAATAAACAGTTGCTTTATCATCATTATAATAACCAATGCTTTATCATCATTATAATAGCCAAACCGACTGCACAGTGTTGTTCTGAAAACTAAATGAGATGACCCTAAGTAGAAGCACTCTGAACAATATCTGGCCTCAATCAAGCACTTAACAGACGTTAACCTACATTTATTACTCAAATACAATAATATCTCTGTAGTATCCTAGAGGTTACAAAGTTTACAATGTCATCTCACTTGATCCTCACAAGAATCCCTGAGACAGAAAGAATAGCTTCAATTGTACCCATTTTGCAGATGAAACTGAAGCTCAGAGCGACTAGTAAAGGAAGCTAGTAAATGGAAGAGGGTAGTATTCAAAGTCAAGTCTACTGACTCCAATTTAATTAGGGGCTAAAAATTAAAGGGCTTTTAATAAAAATGTATTATTTTTATAATTAAACTATTCCTCTTCAAGCAATAAACTCTAAGTACTGATTTCATGTTCTTTGTATTGGACCTTGTTTCTCACTAAAAGCCTCCAGGCTGATTGAGCCAGGAAAAGGGAGGAGGTGCAGCTGCTCTTATTCAGGTCCCATTCTGCCTGCCATTGCTCAAGAGCTCTCCTTGAAATTTGTAAAAATGTTTTCAACCTTGCTGATTTTTCCTTAAGGTCTGAGGAGCCTCTCAATACTTCCACTGATTATCTTTTGGTTTTAAGTGCTCCCTCTTTTATATACGATTTCTTACATAGTGGTACGACTTAAATATATCTATAATTACATCCTGATATAATATTTTTCTTCCAAAGCATTTAGCAAGCAGTCAAGACTCATGGATTCTTAAGGTTTTAGAGATGTAATCTCTTCCATTCCCTATGCTTTCTGTTTTAGAAAAGTCTACTTAAAAAGAAAAGCAGGCAAGAACATTTATAGTGGCATTATTTATAAGAGTCTCAAACCTAAATGTCTGTTATTAACAGATTAGATAATAAATTGTGGTATACTCAGCAAAAATTAACAAACTAGAGCTACAAGCAACATGGATGATTATTACAAACATAATGCAGAGCTTAAAAAGCCAGTTGTATTATGGGATTTCATATATATAAAGGTCAAATATCGTCAAAAAGCTATAATGTTAGAAGTCAGGAAAGTGCTTACTTGGGAAAAGGAAGGAAGAACAGTATTGATTGGCGGGGACGTGGAAGGACTTTGTGTGTTGGTAATACTCTGACTCTTGACCTGATTGTGATTATGTAGGGTTTGTATTCGTGATCATTCTGCTTATTTATATTTCATTCCCTTTTCTGTGATAACCAAGAAAATTGGTTTAGGTCCTAAAAATGTTTAACATGATTGGAAAATACATCACTATTATGTACTTGTTAGATCAGCTGCTTTACACATTTTCCATTTAATTCAATTCTTACCAAAAACAAACAAACAATGAGGAAGGATTTATTAATTCCACTTTACAGATGATTAAGTAGGGCATAAAGAATGTAAATAACGTGTCCAAGGACAAACAGCTAGTGACTGAGAGAAAGGGTTGGGATTCAAACTTGGCATGTCTGAATTAAAACTAGTAAGTACTTATCTTTCTAACAGATGTTGCAAAGGAGTATAGAATTTGATACTCAGCTGCTTTCTAGAAATTCTTCCCATCATTTTTGTTAGCATGGCCTCTCCACATTTAATTATTTTTACCAGAGCAGTTTATCATCCCATTTTTTTAACAACACTGGAAATATGAGGCCTGCTATCTTCAAAGTACCTGTCAAATACACTAAGTATACTTTTTCCCTAATTTAAGAAAATCCTGACAACTCTCTCTATGGTTTTTAGATGGACACCGTTATCATGTAGTTTACAGATTAACATTTAGCAAAACATAAGTGATGATCTCTAGAACCTATAGTTCACCAACATTTCATTAAATTTATGCCTCACCTAGCACATTTAAAATACAATTCGGTTTAGTTTAAAAATAGTTGTGCACACCTTTTTAGAAACATCTTTCTCTTGTGAACTCTGTAAAGTTCATAGCAAACCTGACAGTCTTTTTTCATTATCTACTGCTAGTGATCTGATTTGTGAATTATATTTGGCCACTCTTTTTAGCATTATTATGCCATTTGATTTGACTTTTCTATACCTAAATGTCTTGCTTATTTTCTCTTCCTAATAAAATGGTCACCAGAGGGGGAAAATGCTCTTAGCTGTTCTTCTAGTTTTCTTACAGCATTACATGAGGAATGTGGCATTGAGTTTTCATTCCGCCCCTGTAATGAGAATCTACATATCATGAGTCGACAAAGTGAGTTCTGCTGTTTCTGTGTCACCTTGCCTGTAACATTGAACCACCAAGGGGATCTCTCATTCCTTCACCCAGCTTTTGATTGTAACTTGAAAACCTAGGATATCAACACCCCAAACGAGCCAAGCATTCTGTTACTGGCCATAATTTATCTCCTGGGAAAAGGAGAGAAAGGGAAGAGAGGGATAAGACAGTATGATGTGAATATTATTTACAGTTCATTCAGAAATTAATACAGCTGCAGATAAGGCTTTTGTGATGGTCGATTTATTCCTGTTGTTCCGACATTGCAGTGGGTAGTAGGGAGACAACTTTGCCTCTGCCCGTGGCTTCTAAGAGAACCAGGTTCACCTCTTACATCTTAAAGGCATAGAAGCAGCCAAGAATTGAAGCCATCAGCTATTCAGAACTCCAGCCCTGAAATTTAGCTGGAGCAAGGACCAGGTGACTTGGGTTAAATTTGACCCCATCCTGAACTGAACTGAGCACATTGTAAGCAGTAAAAGCTAATGGAGGTGACATAGAAACTCCAGAGCGAAACAAAGGAAATCTAAATTTTTTTTTCTTTTTTTACTTTCCTTTAAGCCTCTCTCCATCTCCGGAGTTATGTACTTAAAACTATGTTATATACTTGTTATATAAAGCTGAAGTTCTGCTGGATTCTGGACGGCATGCTTGAGTGTGCCCAAATTCATCTGTCAGCCAGGTGCACTGTGGGGGCAGACAGAAGGTGGGATGAAAGAAAAGTAGAAATGTAGAGGGAGAGAAATCAGAAGAACCAAATAGGATCATCTCTCCCATTTCTCCTCCTGATCGTCACCTATTTTTGCCCCTGGGTCGTAGCTCCCAAGGAATTTTTAAGGTGTAACATAGAAACAGGGCTAAGATCATCACAGATTTGAAAAACTTCCGAGAGTAGAATTACTATAAAGCAAACAGAAAAAGTAAGCAGATTTCTGTTTTGTGATACTTTCAATACAGATTCTAAAATTTCCTGTATATATTGAAATAGTTTTATTGTTTCTAGTCTTTAACAACTTTCAAAATATACCTTTAGAGTGAGTTTCACTATTTTTAAACAATTCCTCTACACAAGGAGAAGGAACACTATTTTTTCCTCTTTCTTTAGTGTTGGCGCTGGAAGGTGGTTTCACGTTACTACTTTGTATGGAGGTCTGCAGAGGGTGGTGAGAGGAGAAAGAAAACAAAAGAAAACAAAAAAAATTCTCAACTTCTGGCCAGAAAAGGAAGCAAATCCACACTCACTGTGCATAATTTTGCTTCCTCTTAAATGTGTAAAGTCATTATTCTGCCCAGTCTCCGTGTAGAAACTGAGTCATACCCACTTTATACCAAGTTTTGGAAATAAAGAGATGCCCTAGTTTGTGTCAGGGGATCAACTCATGAAAAGACAAAGAAATGCTAGTCATTCTAAACTCAATCAAAACCAGACATTTTAAGTAAAAACATCAGTTCAAGTACACCGAGGGAATAATATAAAAGCTTGTTGCTATAGTGAAATAACTAATGACTATACATTGGACTCCCTTTTTTTCCCCGGTTACTTTTGATCGTTTCTTGTTACAGATCTTAGGCTACAAATTAAGATGGGTGGGTTTTGTCTTTGTCGTAGCAAACTCAGTCTGCCATGTAGCTAATGTCCCAGGCAGAATTCGAGTGTTATTCTGAGTGGCCTTTCCAATCGTGGACAGTATTTTGCTTCCCCTAAATGAAAGAGCTACAGTTAATGATGACTTAAGAAATTCTGCTTCTAAAAAATGCCTCTTTCATAAGAGGAGTTTGGAAGGGCGAGAAGCCAGAAATAGGATCGTGCTTGAGGACCTTAGGCCCATATTTTCACTTTTGAGTTAAAAAGAAAGAAAAAGTAAAAATAAAAGCATGGCATTCTTTCAGGAAAAAACAAATTTCAAAAGTTTGTAAACATCTTTCTAATTAAAAGACAGGTACGCATTAATCTGGGAAAAACACAGAGTATGTCATACTACCTGCTAACTAGGGGAGCTCTCATTCATAAACTTCAGTACTTAAAAAATTATGTGGATGCATGTCAAGCTTAGAAAAAAAAGAATGTGTCTCCAAATAAATGTTCTAAATTCAAATTTCCAAGCACAAGGTTAACAGCCTTCTATTATACTTCACTGTCTGTAGGAGCATCCTGTGCAGATCAAATAGAAAGTAAATGGGAAATAAGCATCCCTTTAATAAAAGAAGTCTTACATAGCCACAAAATGAAAATAATTTCAAGAAACTTTATCCACATCTTCATTCCATGGGATGTCTTTTGTAGTAAATGACTTAGCCTTTTAGATTTCCAATGGGTGCTAGACCTGTGCACATATCATGCTAAATAATTATAGTACTGTACATTTTGCCAAGTTTTTAATTAAGGTAACCTTTCAAAAACATGTACAGAAGCTCCTAATCTATTGCATTAGAAGTCTGCTTTTCAAAAACTATCATGTTATGATACTTAAAGCAAAAACCTTTAAGTTTAAGTGCATAATTTAAATCTAAAATTCAATTTATATTCATGTTTTTATTTCTGCTTTAAACATTTGAAACCTTTACTGAGATCCAACTTAAGGAAATTCTATTTTTTAGTCACATGTGTTTTAAATAAGGCTTTTATTTAACTCTTCATCATCTAGCAAATTTGGCAATAATTTTTAAAGTTAACTTATTTAACAGAGCAAACACTCATTTGGAAAGTAATGACTTAATGGAACAACTACCTGTCTTTAAGAGAGTTGTTGTAGCTACTTGCCAGGCTGTTCTGTCAAAAGTTGAGGTGACTTTGATTCTCTTTGGAAAATAAATAAGAGAGAGAGAGAGAAACACAACACACACTTACCTTCAGGTCTAGGAGGTGTTTACAAACGGGAACTGAGCTGAAATATCGCAGTCGTCTTGGCCGTGATGAATCTGCCTTGCATTAGAGAAAACAGATAGATCACTTGTGACAAGGGTGCACTAAGCAGGAGGGTGCCAAGGAAACAAAATTAGGCGGGGCTGGCTGTGTCTTGCTTGTGTAAGAGAGCACTCAAGAACCTGACCGACCTGCTTCTCGGTAAGCATTAAGATATCACCTCATTCAGTTCTTTAACAACAACAACAAAAAGCCCAACCCTCCAGTTTTCATAGGTTGGTCGTTTTGACTTTGGGGCAGGCTAGTCGCATCAGCCGTGGCAAAACAAGGGGCATCCATTTCTTGCCCTAGGTGAAAAAAAGGACACAGACTTCGATAAAGTCTTCCCAGTGTATCAGGAATTTCTGACACATGCTGGGTCCCCCCCTTTGCAGAGGAGGAAACCAAAACGAGTCACGCCCCGCACCTGTTGCTGTATACCATTCCTATGTTCTCCTAATTCATAAACCAATCTTTCTCTACCTTACTGGGTCGCCCTGTTTATGTCCTTAAACCTGACTATAGACAATGTAAAGGAGTCAGTAGGGAGTCACCTTGTCTGCAGTACACTGAAATTGGTTTTATAGAAAGTCACACTTCACAACGTGCATTAATGTGTGTTGGGATCCTTGAGAACGCTGTGAAGCTTTACGTTAGAAATAATCACCAGAGCTGAGATCGGATTTCTTGCTGACTTTCAGGACTTTGGGTGGTAAGTGGGGCCTGTCGGAGAATGGTCATGGGATCCTGAGTAATCCTAGGGGGCCTTTCTCAATTAAGTAGTTTCCCTCCTGTGTTCTCTTTGCTTTGCTCTCAATTTAGAAGCTGGAGAGTTTCAGAAGTGCCTGGGTAATGCTTGATTAAATACTAGAGTTGAATAACAACTTGGCGTGCTTCCTTTGCTTCCTTTCACGGCTTATGAAAGGGAGAAGAGTGAAACTGGGATATACTACACATCAATATTTGGGGACTGGTGCCAAGGTCTATTCAGTTCAGTGTGCCTGAGGTTCATGTTTGGTTTCTGTTGCACAAGAAGATAGGTTTCCAACTGCTGAGAGAGAAAACGAAACTTTAGCTAAAATGCAAGAGCTAGTAAACTCCAAATGGAATGCAAAGAATCTGCCCAGTTAATTGGCCCCAGGAAAGAACAAGGTAATTCTATAGTTTTAATTTTTCTGAAGTCCAAAGGCCCTTTCAGAGTTTGATTAGAAATTACATCAACTTCTAAAAAATATTCGCTAAAAGGATATTTAAGCTGTCTCTGCTCCGGTATGAAGAAAAGCAAGTAAAATTTAATCAAGCACTGTTTACTGAGCAATGGCTTAACAGAGCACTATTGGTTATTTTCAGGTTAGCCGGTTACTAGGAACAAATCTAACTACAAAATATTTCATTCATACTGAGCCTGAATGGGCAGGAATGGTTATACCCTATCCCTAGGCATTTTCCTCCACATGTGTAGGAATATTATTACCCTTTCTGCCTTGACTGTGGTAATAATTATGGCTTATACCAGGCATGAATATTACAGGGCACTTTTGCTATAACTCTGCTTTCACTGCTACTAAAGTTAAAGCTAATCCCTCATGATGCTCGTTCCTGAAGATCCCAGCTGTAGGCTCAGAATCCTATTCATCGTTGCCCTCCATACAAGCATAAACAGTTGATTAGAACCGACCCTAGAGATAAACGCTACCTACTCTCTCTGTCTTGAGCACATCTGGAAATAAAGTATAAAATGAAATCTGTGCATAAATTTAATGCTGCAGTTGTTACTTAGCTCACTTAATGGTAATCAGAAACTTTAACTAAGTCACTTGAGTTGGAGTTAAAAAAGTAATTTTTAGCCAAACAAGCCTCACTGAGATATAGTTTCAGGTTCTAGGTAAGACCAATCCCATTTTAGACCTTGTTTCTCTAGAGGAACTCAACAATAAGGGACAATTAGCTGAAATTTCATCAGCCCAGCCAGCTGAGATGACACATTATGCAATGCTTGTATAATTTTTTTTGTGCTTACCTACTATGGTGCCTTTCATCTGGTACTCGCCATCTGCTTTACACTCATTAATTAAATTTCACAATACATACTGGGAGGAAGAAACACCTCTTCTTTGTCTGACATGGTGGAACCACTCACAAATGGAGTTTCCAGAACAGGAAAACACATTACTGTCACTGCTGGATCTGAAGACAGAACCAGAACATAGCTTGCAATCACACAGCAAATAAAATAAAAAACACTGTTTTAGATCCAAAAAAGTATCTCTTTGTACAAATCCTATAATATCAAATGCCTGATGCTAATGTCACACATAGGGAATTTTTTTGCATTGATTAAATTTATTGGTAAGTTATGAGTCTGAAACAGGCTACAAATTGAATTCTTGTTTTATCTCCCCATAGAATCATGGGCAATTTAAGCAACACATATGTAATTATAATAATAAAATAAATTACATCATAATTATATTATTTGAGAGTACTTCAAATATTCTTTATAAATAAAATGGAATTTAATGGCTGGGAAATTTATTTTGGGATGATAACATTTAATTTCTTTCAGAGTTCTGTTAGAATAGAAATAGAATGAAATTTATCACTCTATAAATGCTAATAGTTGCTTAACATACAAGCTTATCTTTTTCCTAAGTCATATGATGTTATAATAACGATCTTCACTTAATTATAACTTTATGGAAAGATTAAATGTTACATTTTCATGATAAGGAGATTATATGACAATGGCCTTTGTTAAGCAGGGATTATGACATACCATATATATATATATGCACATATACATACTTTCATGCATACATATATAAACGGTGAGCTAAGGAAAGTTGTAAACTTGATATATCACTAAAAATAACTTTAAAGGGTAGATACCTATGTAATTTTTGGCATTTAATTCAGCCATAGTTCAAAGAAGTGAATGATATCGCTATAACAAAACCTGTTGCATTCCTATCTACACATTTATGTGACCATGTGTTCCCCGTAACTTTTAATATTCTTATAAAAACAAAAAATTAAAATAGAGTTGATGCTATAACCTATCTCATTGTAGTCAGAGCTAAGAGATACTCATGGATACCTGAACCATTGAAAAATAAACAAAAAACATCATTGATATCTTAGAGATGTGTTTATAATAAAACCTTAGCTTCTATGTTTAATATTGATTAAAATTTGAAATGGATTATATTGTTTCATTAATTGTGATGATAACTCAATCCCGATCGTTTTTTAAAGAGCCTAATGGTCACAAGAAATTTTAAAAATTTATATCTAGTTGTTTTATTGTTTTAGAGAAGGATGACAAGATAATCAATAAACATTTTCAACTGCAAATACATATTAGGAATAATATTTTGAAGTAAAAATGGAATGGAAATAGATTTAAAGATAAAATGGAGCAATTAAAATTTCACAACAAGTGAGTTTATTAAAGGTATATTTTTAAAGGGATATAAGTAGGCATAAAAGATTTGTATAAATTATATTTTAAAATGTCCAATTTTGTAATGCACTGGAAATTATAACCTTTACAAATGTTTAAATATATAATGGAATGAAATTTTGGATGTCATTGTGAAAATCCATAAGAATTTGAATAAATAAGTGAATAAATATATTTAATAATAATTTTTAAATGAATCTATTATGCATAAGATATTTGAAAGCTCACTGTTTTCTTCTACCTAGAATATTCTTACCATGATTGGCCCATTCAGACCTAAAACCTGCCTTTTTTTTTTACTTAAAGGCGTTCCTTGGACATCTTTGTATGACTGTGCATATAGATCCTTGAGCAGTTTCCTTTGGTAGGTGATTAACGGTGGGAGCTAGTTTGCAAAAAGAATTGGTTTTAGCTAGGGATGCCTAAGTCTTCTGTTATAATGTGAGAATGCAGAGGATGTGGGCACAAGTATAGATAAGTAGGTAGATGTGGTTTTGGTGGATATTTTCTTCTGATTGCTTTATTTTTAATGATGAGGGAGTCAGAAAAATTGTCAGCTGGGAGTGATAGGAGTGTAGGAGCTGCATGTTAAAAAAAAAAAAAAAAGCAGAGAAAATATGAGAACATGGCAGCCTTAAAGGCTGCTCAAAGTTAGTAATCATTAATTTAAAGTAAGACGATTTACTCAGCACAGCTGTGTTTTACTCCAGCTATGTTAATGTGCATGAGTACAGATAGCAGATGGAGTATTGGGTTTAACTAGGGTTGTTTTTAAACCATGGGCTTATGACAAACTGAAATAAGAGCTAGAGAGTTGAGGGTACATGCATGTGTGTGAGTATAATGACTGCCCATTAGGTTACATAAAGAAAGTGAGGGCAAAGGGGAGGAAAGGATAGTAAAAACGTGATAGGATCAATGGATTGAAAATCTAGGCCAAGAAATTGTTGGAGTTGGAGTTTATAGGGAGTGAACTAGGAGGCTCAATGTGTTGATTGAAGATTATGGAGGGTTTGCTATCTCAGGTGGCAATATGTGCTGTGGGAGTACTTGAGTGAATAGAGTAGGAGTATGCAACTTTGAAGATAGAGATCAAAGAATTGAGAGCCAGGGGACTGGAAAGACCATCTGTGTATATTGTCCTTTCTCAGAGTTATTTTGGGAGCCATATTCATAAGAGTCATACTAGGCCAAGAATAAAAATCTTCAGAGAAATGGTAAGCGTCCCCAGGGAGCAGAAGGTGACTACCACAGGGAGAGGCAATAGGAAGTATGATTGATAATGTGAGATTCAAATCCATGGATCTTAAAGGAGGAGGGAGAGAAAATGGTCTTGAAGCAGCAATGAAGGCAAGGAATCCACTATTTCGTATCAGTACTTATTGTTGGAGACAAATGGCCGTTACCTGAGTGTGCCGCAGGGAAAGTTGGGTTTCGGGGGCGTCCCAGGTTTCAGTTAGAGCAAGAAGGTGAGGGGATATAAAAGACATGATTGACTTCAAGTAAAGGGGGCCATAGTGAACGTGTTTCAAGAGCTGGGGAGGAGTGGGACATTGTCACAAAGGTGATTTTTGTTCCCCTTCCCGTATGAGGATCAGATTGTGAGGGGTGAGAGACAATCTAGAAATTGTGGACTTTTTGAGGTAATTGATAAGAACAGGGTTAAAGACTGCAATGATATTTAGTCTGATGGACCCAACTGTGAATGAGGACAGGCTGGAAAGGCGTGTGTACAGGATATGGGGACAGAGGCGTGTTGCTAATATGGAGAGTTTGGGCTCCCTCTAGACTCCTGGTGGTGGAAGAATTCTGAAGCGGAGCCTTTTATTCCTAACACTTCAGTACCTCTCCAACCTGCACGTGGCAACCTGCTGAGACATGATATTGCTCTCTTTAACCAGTACATGATATTCTACTGTGTGGAGGTACCATAACTGATGTATACCTGTGAGATGAAGTACGCTATTATAGAAGTTTTCTTCCTTTAAAACCCTAATTTCATCATAGAGTCTAAACTCTTTAAGCAACTCTTGCCCAATTTATTAATTACCAACTATCAACTATTTTTATACAGACTTAAATAAGTGAGGTTACAACTAGGCATAAATATAAAAAGTGGAAAAACTGGCAGTTTGATAATATTACAACTTATTTTACCACTATTAGGAAAAGATCCGAGTGATTTATTAACGCTTTTGAAAAAAAATTAAGGCAATTAGAAAATCCTGGCATATTTAATGTGTTTCTTTTTAGTTAGAAAAGTTATGATAGCTAAAAGTAACCTCACTAACAAGATCACACAGAGTTTATTTTCTGAGTGTTCTCACCACTGAGCCATAGCCTGGACAGCACAGGGTGAGGAAAGAGAGAGATGCCTAGGCTGGGGGTGCACAGTCTGAAGAATCTTGGTTTGTTTCTTGGCTCAAAAGCAGAGGCAGAAGGAAAAGGAAACTTATTCCTGACCTGAAAGATTTTGAAATCAAGTTCACAGGCAGCAAATAACAATGACAGTGGCTTTCTCATCCATTGAAAGAACTAAACACCTTAAACACTTTTCAGGGAACAGTAACAACATGTGATCTTTAACTAAGCTGACAATTCCTAGAAGCTCTTAGCTACAGAAAAGGAAATATACTTCTGTGCTGAATCAAGAGAAACAAATTAGATGTGCCAGGATTTTGTAAGTATCTGCCTTACTTTTTTTTTTTTTTTTAGAAAGCAAAAGAAAGCATTGATAAATCACTTGGATCTTTTCCAATAGGTGGTGATGTCATGAATCCCTCCTTTGAATAAATACTTTAAACTGGTAACACTCTCTTAGGAGTCAGAAGGATCTGGGGTACATAGTGGAGTCCATTTGGGGGCAAGTTCATTATGCCTTCTGAGCTTTGGTATTATTACCATCAAAATAGCAATAAAATGATTTCTTGCACACAAAGCTGTTGTGAAGATGTGATGAATTAATGTTTATAAAACAGGTAACTGTGGCTAGCACAGATGTTTTTAATGCATTATGGCTATTCATGGGAAGGAGATACATAATTTTGAAAGCCCCCTTTAAGAAAAAGAACGCAAATATACGAATACAAAATGAGGTACGAAGGTAATAAGAATCAATAAAATCACAAATTTATAAATTTTAAAAATATCAAAAATAACATACACAAAAAGCAAAGTCCAGAAAAGTGTCAATCTTTAATTAACTAACTGCTTGACATAAATCTGTAAGGCTTTTTAGCCTACGTTTGTCTGCCTTTTGTATTACCTGTTCATATGATGTTTAAAAAATACTTCATAGACAGTAGATAAAAGTAATTCAGTCTTTCCTCCTTCTCTAGCATGGTTAATTCAAAGTTATTTTTAATAAGAGTTTTGGAAAGTTTATTTCCACTTCATAATTCCTTATTGGTAATATGTACATTTTTAAGATTGTTGTGAATTTGTGAAAATCTCTAGTGTCTTTCATAGATGAGTTGAAATTTTTGAAATTTCCATTCCACATTTTTGAAAATTTGAAATTCCCTGGTCTCATATATTTCAGATCTTATTTCTGTTCCATTATTTGTGTTGGGCACCATGGAACATGTGCAAATCACCATACAACCCCTGGCCTAGCACCTGAGAGAGTCAGCATGTAAATTAGAAGGCATTTCCTCAGAATCCTTTCCTACATTAAGGTGGTTAGCAATAACTGAATAACCCATGAAAGTGCCTGTGAACTACACAAACATATCTTATTAAACCCAAAGTAAATGTATTCTTGACTCAACATTTTATGGGTCAGCTGTCAAAACCACTCATGGCCACTCTTTCATCCAACATCAGGGGAAGTTAAAGATTCTGGCTATGTCTGTATGGAGCTTTTAGACACTTCAAAAGTGTAAATATAATATCAATTATCATTTGAACTATTTGGGCACTTGCTTGAATTGTGGATCAAGAAGCATTATGTTTCTCTCTGCATGTCTGACTCCACAAAGTCAAGTATTGTGTTCTTATAAAAGAAAAATATAATCTTTTCAAACAATTAACTTATGAGTATGGGTCAAAATTTTGTTAGAGTTTTACTACAAAGGAAAGTCCTCTAAAGGACCAAGGCTAAGATTTCTGTCTTGGTAGAAACATGTTTAGGGAAAAAGATTGATTAGTAAATATTTTACTGCCTAATTGATGGGCTTTGGGGTGGATAAGCAACCAACATCCCAGAAGTTCCCAGTTTCATATAGGTCTTTCAGAAATTTACTTAAAACATTTTGTCTATGATGCTAATTTTTCCCCAGAAGGATGTTGCAAATCATATAGCTTAAAAAGTTTTATCTCAAACTAGGTTTTAAATAAATCATGGAAAAAATTCACCATCTGGATCTGCATTTGGATTCCAGCCAAATGACTTCCTCAGAGAACTTAACCTCTAAGAGTCTCAATTTGTTTATCTAATGAGTAAGATTAGCAACCCAAAATAAGTGACCTAGGCAAAGATCTCAATCAATGCAGGTTTATTAAACCAAAGTTTGAGGACACACCTGGGAAAAATACAAGCTACAGATGCATCTGTGATTGTTTTTCCAAAGAGTGATTTGGGAACCTCAGTTTTTAAGTGGGAGAGGGCACACAGAAAGAAAAAGGGGGAGAGGGAGTGGGCAGTAAGGCAAATGCTTACATTCTGTGAGGCCCAGGAAATCTACATTTTACATAAGATAAGGTGAATGTTTAAAGAGAAAAGGGGAGTAAAGGAAGAATCAATTATGTAGATGTCTCTGAATAAGTAGAAGAATGATTGATCTTGTTTTGTCTCTGTTCTACACCTGGAAAGATAAATTTGTAATCGGCATTATTGATACAGAATTGAATAGACTTTAGTTTCAGGAGCTGGACTTGGCCTTTAGAGCTAAAGTTACAATTTGCATGTCCTTGTTTATGGAAGGCCTGCAAGGAATTTCCTTAGGAATGATCTGGAGGGGCCATCCTTGTGGATGTCTGAGGTCTTTTATTAATGCAAAATGTTAGTAACAGTTAATTCAGCCTCCAGTCTTGACCTTCTCTTTTGCATAAGGAGTCGGGGGTGGTCCTGAGATTTTCATTTTCCTTTACAAGATCAATAATCTTTATTTAATTTGGGTTGTTGTGAAGATGATGTGAATTAATGTAAAAATATCTAGCACAAAGTCTGGGACATTGTAAGTGCTACATCTCTTCTCACTCTTTGGAAGTATGATGCAATTCCTTTTTTTTTTTGTACACCACCCTATTGTGATAGACACACTTTGTACTCTCAAATAATAAGTTTTGGATTGAATTATTGACTCTAGAGTTTGCTTTGCAGTCTTAAATACAAAAGGAGGAAAAGGACAATATAAGTTGTTTACTAGGTCATGGCCAAAGTGAAAGAGTTATAGAGAAGCTGACTGATTGTGACTGAATTTTTATAAAAGTGAAATAATTCAAATATGAATAATTGATAATAGCTCTATTTTCCTGGCAGAAAAATATCTCTATGCAATGAAACCAAGAACTTTGTGTACAACATTTCCTATGTATAAAACCAACCAAGTGTTAAAAAATTTGGGGGGGTTATTATAATTTATTATACACTTGAAGTGGATTAAGCATAGTTAGACCACTTACAAATTGTCCCTCACTTAGTTCATACAACACCCCTATGAAGACAATTTTATTATTCTGATTATAAGTTGTAAAAACAGTTTTATCATTGTTTAGGAATTTGTCTGAGGTCACACAATTAGAAAAGAATTTAAGCACCTTCTGAACCTAGACCATCCCTCCCTATTCTAATCTACGCTTTTTGTCTAACACCAGACTGTCATTCCTGTATGTTCTGAGAACATTATTACTTGATCAAAAAGGTAAATTTTATTTCATTTATTATAAAAATGAAGTTAGTAATTTCTTTTATTATGGTCGATATTCACCTATGGTGCCAAAAACGGTCTTACTAAGGTGGTACTGTATCCAGTTCAAGAGAGATGCCTATAGGTTAAAAAGGTAAATTTTTAATTATGTGTAGGGCTCTGGCACCAGCCAGTCAGAATAGATAAAGACCTTATATCTGGAGCAGTTTTCTGAAGGCCATGAGCTGTTCTAGGGGTTAACTGCACAGGTACCTGGTCCTGGTGAAGGTTTCCTGGGGAGAACAGGTCAGCCAATAAGGAGGAATGAAGTCTTTAAGGGATTCATTTATAGCTTCCTTTTTTTTTTCTTTTATAAATTAACAACTAGTGTGGCCATACCTCTGAGTATCAGCAAGGTATCATTCCTAAATATACTGCTCAAGAAAAGCACCTTGGATAGAAATACCAATTTTTTTTTTTTTTGAAGGGGGGAGGAAGAAAGAGATTTTACTTTGTTGATAAAGCAGGAAAAATGGCAGAACTTCTCGCCTCAAAATCCAAATTTCCTGAACATTAGCAGACAGGCAATTACTATTCAACTATAGTTGATGATTGTGATCATTCCATCTCCACTGTAAACAATCTCGTGACCTCCACCCAGGACCTAATGTAGCCATTTATTGATGATGGGATTATTGGTAACTTTTATTTTCTTCTTTACACTTTTAACTAATTAATTCAGCATATATTAATTGAAAGCCTAGAACATGCTAAGCACTCCTGTATCGCTGGATTTCAGAAGTGAACAAGACAAAGTGCTTTTCCTGGTGTTATATTTTCAATTAGAAAATGTTTAACAGAATTAAAGAAAGTTTATCAAATAGTTGAATGGTAAGATGAGGAAAGGGCCTGAGAAAAAATAATTCTGTGCTTATAAAGATTATATCATATTTTATAAAAATTACGTGGCAAAAAACTGACACGTTTGTATTTATGTGGGCACTTCAAATATTTTCGCTATTCAACTGAGAGTATTCATTTCAATTTGAACAAACACTACTGAAATGTTTAATATACAAGTGGCAATAACATATTGAGTGATGGGAAATGTTAGCTTTAAAGGGACTCTTTACATCAAAGTTAAGAGTCTATTCTGGTCGAGATTGTGGTGAGAGTTCTCATTATATTTTAATATAACATGATGATGTTTATGTGTAGCTTCTTATTTCTACATGAATTTTCCTAGGGGGGAAACGTCAAGTCTGATTTCAGAAATCGGTGAAAACTTTCAGTGATTGGGCTTCAAACACTGCCTTTACCATATTCTTTCTTATTTAATGTTTTTAGAGAGGGAAACAAAGGGGAAGGAAATTGGAAGTAAAGTTGGACAGAGTCCATGTCCTTAGAGAGAGGAAATTTAACAAGACAAGCAGGTCTTGACTAACCAGTTCTAGGTATGGCTCTCTGTGTTAAGTATAGTTCGGTACAAATGTTCAAAACCTGCCCCTCCATATATTTATAGGCTTTCAATATCAATTAGCCTACTTTATACTCATGTAGAGAACTCCATTAATTGCATTTGTGGTATTAACCAAAAACCCAGTAATTTTCCCCAGGCATGGAAATTTTAAATGTTCCATATTTGTGGCCCTTCTACTAAATGTGGAACCTGTTTAACGAGGTTTCTATTTCTACCTCCTGTATACTGATGTTGCAATAGTGCATGAGGATGCTTGAGGATGTTGCTGAAAATAAAACTGGGGAATGGAGGAAAGTCTTTAGTAGTACTTGGGTGCTGTCCAAATTGGCAATCTGCGAGCTGTTGCTCTGATGAGCTGTTGTTTCAGCTGGGCCTTCTTCTGAGAAGGCTTTAAGTCCTTCTCTCTTTTGGTGAAAAAAATACTTAGAATTCCTTCTTTTCTCCATATTCGGACATATTTAACTTCATTTGTTCTTTGGAATTGACCCCCTTTCCCTGCCACACCTCCCCCACCCATCAACCCCCCTAGAAATATGGAGAAGTGGTTTTTAAAACTCTGTAAGCAATAATTTTTTAAAAAAAATAAAATTGAACTTGATTTCTCAATATATAAAACAGACAAAGGAGGAACTTTTCTGGTGACATACCCTCTTTCTTCCCATATCTCTAGTGAAATTCCATGGAACGTAATTTGAAAACTTGGACTAATGGAAAAAGCACATGACCAGCAGTTATAATCCATTGAATTCTATTCAATAATTCAATTCAATTTAACGAACATTTATTGAGCATTTTTAGTGCGCCGAGCACTAAAAATTCCAAGAAATAAAAGGCACTCAGGAAACTTAACTTCAAGTAAAGAAACAATTGGGTATGCAAACAAGTATAATAAGCTATAAATAAAGAGTTACAGATGCTTTGGAAGGTTTCTAGACAAAGTCAATGATAAATTTCAACCACTCTGGGCTTTGTTTTCCATAACTTTATAACATGCAGCGTCTAACCTCCTTTACATTTATGATCCTGTGATTCTGTTACTCTGTGCTATTAACTTTAAGAGGAGGGAATGGACGTGCAAGGACTAGATGTGGCAAGTGCATCTTTGAAATGTTTTTAAAGTTGAGAAAAGTGTGTCATTGTAGCCGGAGAGGCAGGGTTAAAAAATAAATATAGGGTACAGTTGCTAGGGAGCAGAGTTATGAGGATCATCTCCAGCTTTTCCAGAATACTCCTTCCACCTCTCTGAGGTGTGGTGAAACCTGGCTCTCCTCTGATAACAAAATTCCCTTCTCCCCTGGAGGCCTCTTACCTCCCACCCATCCCCAACCCAGTTTTACAGAACCATATATATGTATCTATATTTCTAAACTTTCCCTACATCTATGTCTGTATGGATACTTCATTCTTTATAAATGCAATGACTTTTACTTTATACTCTTTCATTTTTAAAGTATTTTTAACACTAAGTAAGTTTAATACACACCCCTCTCCTCTTCACCACCCAACAAGCTCTGTTGCCATGCTCCTTCTAGGCTATTATTCCTTTGCCTTTACACAACAGACTTCCCTCCTTTGAACCTCATGCTGTTTCATTTCTGCTATTTTCTCTAAATCCTATCTCTAAGATACTTTGCTCTTGACAACTTTCACAGCTTCCTCTCACATTTCCATTGCCACCCACCACTCCTTTGTTCTCAGGTCTATCCATTAACATCCAGGGAGGCATTGTGTGGTAGACACAGTATAAATGTTGGAGTCAGGGTGACTTAGGTTCCAACCATCTATATGACTTTAGCATCTTAACCTCTCAAAATTCCAAATTTCTTAAACCTCTCAAATTTCCAAATTTCTAATCTGTAAAACTGAGGCTAGTAATAATAATATCCATTTTATGGCACATTTTATATACCCCTGGTATATGTAGTTGCACTTAGATTTTTCGTAACTGTTGAGAGAATGAATTTATAGACATTAGAGATAGTGAATCTAAAGTGATTGTTTAAATGCTTGATAAACAGTTAGAAATCAAAACAAAAACAGAGCTATCACTTTTGATGGCTTGACCTTACAGTTTTGGTATTAAGGCTCTACCACCTCAGTAACCATGACTTTGATTTCTATTCCACCTTTTTCATCAGCACAACTGCTTTTCCTCTAGGAGAAAGTGCTCAACCTTGGCTGCCCATTGAAAGTCCTCGGGAGCTTTAAAAAAATACTGATGCTGAGTATTGTCCCCAGAAATTTTTATTTAATTGGTCTGAGGTGTAGCCTGGGCATTGGGACTTTTTTAAAGCTCTAAGATGTTAAACTGTATAAATGGCCCTGATTCAGTTCTTTAGTTCTTCCCCTCCCCACACTCACCCCTCCTAAAACAGGTCAGGCCTCTGTTATTGATGCTTCTGTATTCTTCCAATCTCCTGCCTACTTCAGAGATCGCTTGACCTATCCAGCATCCCAGTGAACTGTGCATGCCAAACTTCTCACCATCTATTATAACAAAATGATGAATGTTTGCTTACCACTTTCATGGACCATAAGGTACTTTTTTCAAAGGCATTGATTCATGGTGTCCTTCACAGATTCCTGTTTCCTCTTGCAATTCCCATGCCCAACACTCAGTCTCGATCAAGATGCCAGCCAGCTCAATCCCTTTTCTCTTCCTCTTTCCCTCTGCTATCAGGGATGAGATGAGATTCACACAACTCTTCTAGGAGAACAGAGTCACTGAATTGAGACCTTGACATTTTTAGCTCTCCATCTCACATTGTCATCACTTGGAACCCACTCTTTGCTCCAAAGGAGGCAAAATGTGAGCCCCAGTGGCTCAAGTCTTGCTGATGACTTCGGGCAGTGTACAACTTTATTTCATTATGTATTATTGGAAGTTGAGTGTGTCTAGATGAGCCAAGAATTTTCTTGTGTAGGAGAGGCCGTGACCTTTCCTCCTGTGTTTATACAAGGCTACATACATTTACCTACTAGAGAGGACCTCGAGGCCACTTACGTTGGGAGCTTCTGCTTCATCCTTTTGCTCAGTTCTTGGCATAAGTAAGTGTCCTTTCTTCTTTCCAAGGCAAGTTAATACAACTGTGCCAGGAAACTGGACAGGCCTTTTTATGGCTCAGTTAACCCTTCAGATCCAGTCTAGTGGCCTGTGTTCATAATCCGGGTTTTCGGCCACCCCGAAACTGGCTCTAGGATGAGATATGGTCTTCTTAGCTCCCCACTTTCTTTTCAGCCCCTCACTGCAAGGCCAGGGCCCACTACTGCTAAGCATAAGAGTTAGAAAGATGAGGAAAAAAACCTCACAAACCTGGGGAAGAGCACTGTGTTATCATAAAAATTAAGTCGTATGATATATTTAATCACTTGCTATTTAAAAAATTATTTTCTAAAATCTGTTTTTTTTGAGATATAATTTACATATGGTAAAATTTACCATTTACATATGGTAAAATCTAAATTGTTAGTACAGTTTGATCACTTTTGAAAAATACATGAACTTGTGTCACCGCAACTCCTATTAAAACAGAGGCAAAGACATAAAGTGTAACCATAATGTTTGTACCCTCATAATACCCTGAAATAAAAACAAAACAAAACAAAACAAAACTATAGAATGTTTTCAGCACCTCAGATACTTCCTTGAGCCACCTGCCAGTCAGTCATCCACACCCCCAGAAACAACCACTGTTTTAATTTTCAAAGTTAGCTATTTTTATTATCAATTTTATTTTTATTAATAAGTTTAGTAGGAACTAGTAAATGTCTATTTATTTCAGTGTTCGGCAAATTATTCTGTATGCCCTCTTTCTAATTAATAATTTTTAAAAGTGAGAATATGGATTCATTTAAGAGCTTAAATAAATAAGCCATGAATAAAATAAACATATCTCAAGCTAAAAATGGGTTTTTGACACATAGCCTAGTTTCATATTGAAATTTAAAGTAAACACCCTACTTGCTGAGAAAGAGCCAATTATCTTCTAGTTACCTTCAAGGTGAAATCACACCAAGTCTAAGATTACCTTTATTTCTTAGATTTGTGGCAGATGCTTCTTGCTCAAGCATATGCTGGAAATATAAATGAAGAATACTGTATATGACACATTTCAACTCTACGCTTTGACTTAGATTAATGATAATTAGAATTTGATTGAGCATTCTATCTGTTGTACTATATTAAAAACTTTAAGGACCATAAATCATTGCGTGTTACACTTGCTTACTTAATACTGTGCTTTTTTTTTTTAAGTTTTTCTTTAATACTAAATGCTTTATCTTTGTCTTTCCTCCTGTTGGCTTCCTCTATATTCCATTTTCCTCCTAAGTTCTAGATGCCCCTGTTGGCAACGGTGATTGTGGTTTGCTATTTTAAAAGCAATTCTAGTGTTTGGAGAACCTCATTTGTCTTGCTGTCAATAAAGTTTGGCTATCTTTTAGTCATCCCTACTCTTTTGAAACTTTACAGAAAGTCAGTAGAGAGTAGTACTTATAGTAGACCTGGTGGGGGCAGAGGGGAGGAACATCCCAAGGACTGCATCAGCCAGGCAATGTGGATGTAGAGTAGCCAGCAAGAATTTCAGTCCCGGCTCTGCCGTTTCTTGTGTATGATCTTGGACACAGTCAATAACAATACTTGCCATATCTCCTTGTAAATGTTATGAGAGTGACAATGAAACTTAATGGGGAAGTTAACAAGAAAAAACTGTGTAAATTTTAACATGGGATAAAACTTAAGATAATGTAACTATGAACATTATATTTTTTTCCTTACCAATATTGGTGCTTATTTTTAATTATAAAGAATAATGAGAATAAAAACTCAGAATCATGTTTTCCTGGCTCTCTTTTGCACTGAAGTCAAGAGGAAAATGAAAGGCAAGAAAAAGATGGCATTTATTAATATTTGCTCTATCAACTGCTTGCATTTTTTTCCATAAAGCATTGTGTTTCTCTTCTTGCACTACAATTTTTCATTCACTGTAACTCCTATTACAATATAAATTAACTTTATTGAGATGACTCTCTTCCTCCACTAGATAAGAAGATCCCTGAGGTTAGAGTACGTTGCCCAAAATAAGAAATAGCCAATAAATGGATGTGTGGATAGATACATGGATGAATAGTACCTCAGATTTTTAAGAATATATGTGTGAGCTCATAGTTATGTCCACAGAGTCTTGAGTGATGTAAGGTGAAGCCTACTTAGCAAAGAACGATCTTTCCCTTAGCTGTTCCTGCAAAAAAGCCAGATAATGACTCAGGCATTTTTTTTTTTTTTTTACTTTTTCCATTGAGTCCTTTTGAGTCCACTCAGAGTCTACCTAGAATATGCATCCGACAGTATCTTCTCTATTCTCCTCCTCCACCAGGATAGCCTTGCTCTTTTACTCTCTCTCTACCCATACCATCTCTCTCTGGGGTTTGCATGAGTGGGTAGCATCTGATCTTTATTGTCATTCCTGGAAAAGGCTTTTTTCTGTTTTGTTTTGAGTCTTAAGTATCTTTGAATAAGCACCCAGGTCAAAAGGGACAATAATATTTAGCTCACTAATACTGACCTTCTCTCATAGCATTGTGTTGATGAGTCAGTCTGACAAAAGTCTCTGCTTATTAATTCCAGTGAAAGAAAACACTCACCTGTAGGAGTGCATGCTGATAGCAGTATATAGACACAGGGAGAAGAGGGTGAGGGAAAAAGAAAATTCACTCTTACTACTTTAATACTAATTTACTTAGCACCCTATATACTCACCGTCCAATTGTTATTAACTGACTTAACTGACCAACACTTAAGTGCACACGTAGTTGTAACATTCATCAGGTGTTAGGCAGATGCAGGGGGAGGGGGCATGGGGATATTCACACCTAACGGGTGTAGTGAGCACCATCTGGGGGAGGGACATGCTTGAAGCCCTGACTTGGGTGGGGCAAAAGCAATATATGTAACCTAAACATTTGTACCCCCATAATATGCTGAAATAAAAAAATTAAAAATTAAAAATACACTAATTTACTTTATTTTGATAATTTAAAAATATGAAAATGTATCAATATAAAGATGAAAAGCAATGTGATGTGGTTTGGGCAAAGAATTATTATTATTATTATGTTTTATAGCCACAGTCTTCCTGGAGTTTTGGAAAAGGAGACGAAGTATACTGACCTATACTTGGGACCTTACTGAATGGGAAGAAGAGGAGGTAAGATATTAGAATACCAGGAAATAAGGAAACTGAGCTGTTGCATGATACAGAAAATTATTTATTGCCCTAACTTTCAGGATGGAAGCAGCTAAATACCATTAAAATTTTTTCTTGGTGCTTTCTACTAACAAGATTTCTCATTTCATGAAGATAATAGAGATCAATGATGAAGTATGTATTTTTCAAACAACTTCTGTGGTGTTTCTTTGAATGACATTAGCGGAAAATGATGCTAATTAAAATACAGCTTAGGGTTTCTTTGGAAAATAATTGGTATCTTATTTTCGAAAGGTTGCTTCTTTGTGAAGACTTTAATACAAAAGTAGGCCAAGTTTAGGGGTTTTGCATCAACTCTTGGAGGATTTTTTTTAAGTTTATGGCTTTGATATTTAAGTAACTTTAGTTTCTCTTGTAGGAAACACTTCGTCCCCAGTTTGAAACAAAATATTACAAGATGGAGGTAATAAATCCCATCACAGGAAAACCTGAGCCGCATCAGCCTTCCTCAGACAAAATCACTCGTCTTCTTGTTTCTGTCTCAGGAATATTCTTCATGGTAAAGTATAGCCATCAATATCAGAATGTTATGGGATTCCAGGTTTAGAAGGAAGTTCTATGATACCAACTCATTTTGTGACCCTGAGGATATAAGAAACCATATTATTTTCATTACCTTGGAAACACATATGATTAAACAAAATAAAAATCACAGCAGGCCGTGGATATTTTTCTAAGGTAGTTTATGCACACATTTAAATAAAACACTCTTTGAGAGAAACAGAGATCATCTAAGATAAAATGGAAATATATTAGTTGCCTTAATGAATTAGATATCCTGTGTTAAAATCAAGCATTCCATTTGAAAGAGGAAATTTGGGCAGAATTTGCGACAACTTTTCACTATTTATTTTTACTCTTATGTAACTTACTTCCTTAAATGAGAAAAGTAAATCATTGTATTCTTTCTTGGAAAGGTAAATACCTTCAGCTCCTGGGGATAGTGGATTTGATCTATGGTTTTGCTTTTGATTCGTTAATGATACAAAATATAGGTGTCTTCTCTGGTCTCCCAAATTGTAGATTTCTTTGGTGATCACTGCGGTGTTCGGAGTTGTGGTATATCGCCTGGTGGTCATGGAACGGTTTGCATCATTCAAGTGGAATTTCATCAAACAACACTGGCAGTTTGCAACATCTGCTGCTGCTGTCTGTATCAATTTCATAATCATTATGTTGCTGAATCTCGTAAGTGCTTACAATGCCATTTATCAATAGGTATAAAGGAGTGGGTAGGAGAGAAATCTATGTTTCCTTTATATTTGGAATATATTTACATGGAAGCTGAAATACAACCGAGCTATTTTTCTGCCATAGACAACTCAGTTTAACAGAAAATATTCATCTATGTGGTTTAGATGATAGGTTTTTGAAATTATAACCAGTGCTAGTTGTATTGTCTTCTCTGCCCTTTGAATTTATAGTCTAGATTAGTGATAACTTCCATTCATTGAGTATCTAGTATGTGCTAGAGGTGGTGCTGTGATTTTTTTTTTCAAACAAATGCAGGGATTGTTTGGGTTAGAAAACAAACAAACTCAGTTTCTTAGGTGAATTTGTTGGAAAGATATAGGAGAATCTTTTTCAAAACTTTCTCAGAGCAAGAGGCACTCTAGTATCAGGTCCAGTTTCAAAATGGTACCAAGCCATAGCAGCTTAGGTCCAGCAGGGAGAGGTGCACAAAGTGGTCTCTTACTATGAGGCAATGCAGTTGTGAAGACTCCCAGCTACTATGCAGAGTGTACTGGAGACCCGTGAGGACCGGAGTGCTCTTCTGTAGCAAGGATTTGCTGGCTTTTGTGATGGCAATGGGGACCACTGGGGATGTCCAACTTACCTTTTCTCCACAGGAGGAAGTCCCCCAGCTCTGAGCTGATCCCAGTGAGGGAGAGAGTATGGCAGAGGCAGGATGCCTTGCTCCCTCTCTGTGGTGCTCTTCAGGGCATCCACATGCCACAGAGATTTTGCCATTCCCCTGGCGCTTTCCAGTGTACTTCTTCAGTCATCGTAGTTGAAATATAGTTGTTTATTTGTTGTGCTGGCCCGTTTTTCTGCAGGGTGACAAGTGCCAGCTAACTCTAGGCAGGCATCTTGCTGACATCACTCTCTAATATGACTTTTTCTGATCATTCAAATATTTACCTATATAAAGGTGTTTGTTTATAGTCAGAATGATAGGTATTTATTTATAATCAGAACAAAACAAAACAAAACAAAACAAAAAAAAAACAGTCCACCATGATATAAAGCGTGGAACAAGTTTGAATTAGAAGTGAAATGCACTTTTCGTTTTTACCTCATATATGTCACCCACAAAACCACAGCCACATAGGCAGCAACATTTGGTCACATTTTAAATTTCGTCTTTTACCAAGTGAAGATTTATCAGTGGCCGAGCAGCATCCCAACACATATGTCATCTGTTCTGTTTGCATTTGTGCCCCCCTCTCCCATCTGACTTTTTCAATACTCTCCAAGATTCTGTAAGTTTACAGTGTCAGTGCCTCAACTTGGTGTCCTGGCAAAAACTGGTGAACTTTGGACACAGGCAAAACAGAAATTTGCTACTTGACTTGTGTGATTTGGGCCATATCATGTAAAGTCTCTGAGCTTTAATTTCTTAATTTGTTAAATGAGAGAGGGTAAACTAACACATAGGGATATTGCAAGATTAAATGAGATACTCCTTTAGTGTGTAGAAGCTGCCAATATATGTTAACTTTATTCCTTTATATTTTCTTCTCTTCAATATCTTAAAATTTTATTTTTCTTAATAAGTCTACCTATACTCCTTTTCTGTCTCACAAAATACCAACTTTAAAAAAAAGTGTCTCCATTATAATGGAGAAGATCTTTTAAGTAATAGATAGAGTTTAATTATTTATTTCCCTTCAGTCCATGATATGGAAATGATGACAATCTTTTCTTTGGCCTTCCTAAATTCTTCAGACCGCATCTGCATTGATTGCCATTAATTTTTTTTGCTCTATTTTTTTTAAATGTTGTCTATTACCCATGCATAAATATTTAAATCCTCAGAGTCATCTCTGGAGAGAAAGAGAATCATATATAGTTTGTTGTATCATGTCCTTCAATCAAATACATCTAACAATAGAAGAACGTTTTTGAATATTTAATCAATTCATGGAGAAATCATAAATGTTAAATTTAAGCAGTCTTATTCTTTTTAATGTCTTAAATTTATTTTTCCTTTTTCAAGTCTATTATTTTTATCTTTCATAGTTTTGAATTATAAAATCAATATATTGTTATTATAAAAAGTATTAAAGTATAAAAACATTGAAAATATTAAATAAAAGCCGCCGTCCCCAATCCATAATGCCAAACCACCTCCAATCATGCTATGAAACTAATTGTACATGTTGGAGGTAATCAATGTTAATGGTTTCATGTCTTTTTCTTCCCTTCTCCCCCATCAATTATTATTGCCTTCAAAAGAACACCCTGTGTTCCTCTGCTTATTTAGAAATTTGTTCCAAAGACCTACTGATATTCAAAAACATTTTGAGTAGATTAATGAACCGGCCTAATATTTTGGAACATGGGAAATATTTCACAAACAGGGAAAATGAAAAAGCTAGATGTGGTTAATTAATTTTTATTTGGGAATCCAAGCATGACAGCTCTGGGAACAGAAACTTCAGGTCCAAAGTTCAATTCTTTGTTCCCACCTAGTGGAATAACCATCTTCTCAGTTCAGCTGAAGAACTTGTTCAGTCCAAGCTCATAATCAGAACCTACGCTTAAATAAAATAGGAGCTTTACCTAAAAACATTTCCTTACTAGAGGGTTTTTTCTATTATCACTGATATTGCAAAAATCAAAACTTAGCTAAAGTTTTCATTGTTGTACCAGGCTCCAGTTTTTATTGTTATAGTTGTCTCCTTATCACCGATCCCTTAAACTCTGACTCTTCTCCACCTCCTTCCCCCATCCTCAGTTACCACCCCTTCTCTAGAATCATAATTGGCTCTCATATCTATGGTTTTCTCTCTCCCTCTCATAAAGTTCAGCTATAATATCTCCTTCAGTCTAGATGTTTGATGTGGCTTAATGCATTCTTTCTTCTAAAGCACTTTCATTTTACACAAAAGAAAAAAGGCTAAACTTTATGGAGTGAATCTCTAATTGTAGAAATAAGACCTCTGAAGGCAAATGAGGATAGTGGTATTTGAGTCATAAAAACAATCTTTTGAGAGCCTCAAAATTTCGCCAGCTGTACTTAATTGAATGCTAGAGCCCATGTAACTTCTTAGTGCTGTAAAACAACGCTCCCTAGTTCCTGGGAGAAGACAGAACTGACTTTCTTATCTCTAAATGTTTATTTCTACATGTTGAGCCTTTTGGCATAAAGATTTAGGGATTGGTGGAAGTATAATAGACCCTAAATACTTCTCCTTTGCCCTTGCAACTAACTCGGGAGATTTTAAAATGGTTTTAGCACAAAAGGAAGTGACCTATACAACCAACTCAACCGAGGTGGAAAAAAAGGTTATATTCCTCAGATTTAATAAGTGTAAAATAACAGTGTTTTTCTGAATTTATGCATTCACTTCCTGCTGAGGATGTTAAGGCACTACACAGATTATTAAACAGCCCTTCTGATTCATCTGAATACAAAGGATTAATTTAAGGGCTTACCCAAATAAGGATAGATTAAACCCATTAATGTCAAATATTATGCCATCAAAAATGTTCATCTGAAAACCAAATACCACTCTTGTTGTGTTAGTATCAGATCAAAACTAAATATACAGCTGATAAAAATGTTCTTTTTGCTTCTTAATAGCTTGACTTTAGGATCCCTGTACCACAATTTTCTCCAAATGAGGGACTTAGCCTCAGCCACAATACTCTATTAATCTAATTTGCTTTTCAGCTGTAACCTATATGCATAAAATTATAAAATGTAGGCACAGCAAAATAGTTAAAATCAGTCAAACTTTTTTTTTCAATCAGGAACTTTTAATGTTTAGTATACATAGCCAGAAACTTTAAGCCATTCTTCACATGTTTCTTTTATCTCTTTCATCATGTCAGTGATTAACTGTTGTGAATTTTGCTTCTGTAACATTTCTCTTACTCATTCCCTGCTCACCATCCTCACTAATCCTTCCTTAATTCAGCTACTTGTCAGTTTTAGCTTAGACCATTGCAGCTTAGTCTCCCTGTGTCTACCCCAAACTCTTCCTGTCTCCCTTGCATATGACTGTTGGAAGGATCTTTAGAAATTGCAGATTTGATGATCATGTGCTTGAGATTGTTTGACAAGACTCCATTGCCTCTGGTATAAATTATAAATTCAAGCCTGGCATGAGAGCCCTGACATTATTTCAAACTGGTTTTCCTTTCTCTTCTTGTCTAAGGTTATATCTCACTCTCTCCCTTTCATACCCTGCACTCCAACCTACAGAATCGCTTTCATTTGTCTCCCTGGCACTTTGCCACTTCACACTCCCTTGTCTTGGTTTACAGTACTTTCTCCGTTTGGAATGACATTTTTTTTTCTTTTGACTCCTCGGAGAAAATCTCTTATCTTTGAAAAGTTCAGTTAAGGGTCACCTCCTCCATAAAGCTTTTTCTCAATCTCATATGTAGAATTTAATAATCTCGTCTTTGTGTTGATTCTTCTCACAAGGTGTTTGGATATGCCTATTCTCCCCCCTCTCAGATTCTCCTGGTAGAATTAAACAATCCCTTTTGTGAATATTCTTCTGTTATGGTGCTTATGATATGTCATTTCTCCCACTATCAGTGTAAGCTCCTTATGAGCAAAGGCTCTAGCTTCCTCATGCTTGCATCTCCAAGTCTTTGCTTAATGCCTAAAGGGCATTTAGAATAATCTTTGTAATAAATTTGAAATATTTCATTCCCCAAATATCCTAGCATCTTGTATAGTGCATGTCCTCAAAATTAGTTTTTGTTGTTGGAATTGTATTTTCAATGTCTTTCAGGTTTGCAGCATTTATTTTAATTCAGACTTATAACAAAAGACTATATATTCTCTAAACATTTTAAAATAAATGGATCATGGCATCCTTCAATAAAAAGTCACTGGGGAGAAAAATATGGGCCAATATAATCAAAATTTAATTATAAGTTCACTTTAGAGTAATGAAGGTATCTTAAAAGAGTTTTTCCTTTTCTTACTATGCATGCAATCACCTGGAATACTTTTGAAAAACTACAGATCCTTGAGTTCTGTTCAGAATCTCTTTTGTGGGGTTAGAAAATCTGTATTTAAAACAAATTATTCAAAAATACTCTCTGGTAATTCTTATCAAGTCAGTCCCTAAAATAGCACTAGAAAATCATTAATTTAAGGGATCTAAGGTAATTTTGATATACAGCCAAGATCAGAAACCACATCCTCCAAAAATAAATTGCAAATAATTATATAATAATAAGATTTTTGATTTCAATTTATTATTTTTAACATCCCTTTACCAAGCATATAGCTAAGAAAAAAAAAAAAAACCTGCAAAGACATAATTTGAAACCAAGAGTTGCTCTTTCCTAATTCTATCATTTTTCTTCTTTGTTTTGCTACCTCTTGAAAATGCCCTGCTACCATGTGCCATAGGTAGCATGGTACTATCATAGCAGGATATATTTACAAAAATATTTTAATGAAAAATAAGAAGTGGAATTATTCCAAAAATGTATACTTTTGTTGCTTGACAATCAAACCTTAACTAATTTTGTCATGTTATAGCAGCCTGACAGCTGTCTGGCCTTATGATTAATGGGTAATTTCTAAGAAAAAAATAGACCAAAGCAGAAGTACTCTTATAGTTTTAAAAATCTAAAATTAGGCCAATTAAACCATTTCAGCATGGTTAATAAAAGAATGAACTCCTTGTGGTATTCGTCCTCATTTTAAAATCCACATACCAAGCACAGAACACACCATACCAACAGCAACAAAAAATCCCTAACTACACTTGGCTAATATAACTGCTCAATAATGGTTCTCGATTCTTCTCCATTGTTGATCCATTTCTGTCTCTAGAGTCCACAGCGTACATAGGAATGCTTCTTTCATGGGCCTGATCAGTGAAGACCTCAAAATAGACCTCACTTTCCTTTATACCCAGTTGCTACTGGTTACCAATTACAATGTAAATAGGTTATTGTGAAATAGGGTGTATCAAAGGCCACACATCTTAACCGGGAAAGGAGGTAATGCCAAATGCCTCATTTAATAAGAGGGTTTGCTTTTAAATAAGTGTATTGGTTTAGTTGGTTCATGTTTATGTCCATGGTTTCCAGAAATTCAGAAAGCTAGATTACTGGAAAAGAGCAGTCTCTTCTCGATTCTACAACTCTGTTTGGAGTTCATTTTCACATTGAAGGCTGGATTGTGGGGCTCTGTCTTAGAGACGAAAAGCACTAAAGCAGGTGTAGAACTCCCTAACATGCGCCCTCTTGGTAACCATGCCCTCTCCCTGCCTTTGCTGCTTTCTCCCCCCAGCTGATTTCTGCATAACACCCCAAACAAGGCATGGCTGGTAAGATGATGACTTCTCAGCTCAGAATGAATTCTAAAAGCCTCACCATGGCCTCCCATGCCCTGAAAAAATGTTTTCCTCTGAGATCTCTGTGACTCTTCTGCTACTGCTTCACTCTGTTACTTACTGCTGCCACTCCTGGCTCTCTAACTTCCTTGCCCTTCATGAAACACATCAAGTCCATGCCAATCTTGGGGTATTTGCATTACCGTTTCTCCAAGGTACTCAGCTCAGATTTCTGTTTCTTGCTTCCTCCCCCACTTCATGCAGGTCTCTGCTGAAGTGCTACCTCTTGAAGAGACTTCTCTGACCGCTGTAAAATAGAACTCAGTGCCCACCACCACTCTCTCCACTCTGCCTGCTTTGCTTTTCCTCATAGCACTTCTCGCCTCCTAACCAATTACATATTTGTCAGTCATTTGTCTCTAGTCACTGGAATTTAAGTGCCATGAAAGTGCTTGGTTCAGTGTTGTTTGGTTCCTCCAATACTATCTGATGCATTAGAAATTCATAATGAATATTTTAACCTAATCGATATATATGAATAAGAGAATTTCAGCTTACTGGAATGCACTAGTAGGTGATTTTTAAAAGTATAGGTTCTCCAACATTGTATCCATTGTGTATGTGTGTGTATCCTGTGAGAGCCAGAACAGTTGTCTCTGAACACCCCCGTCCTCTCCTTTTCCAAGTACATACCCATTCCACATTTACATATTCACACACCCTTGTGCACACACACACACACAACTTGTCCCACAAAAGTGATTGCTGCCATGCATACAATTGGATGTATTTAAATCATGATTTCTTTCTGCACTTTGTAGTTTAGGAGTTATCAAGTCATTACGCATGGATAGATTTTATAGTTCATCATTATGGTGGTGCCAGTCAGCCATAACATTTGGGCCTTCGATGATGGAGGTTCTCAAATATCCCAGAAAGCTTTCCAACAGCATTAAACAGCATCTTTTGTAATTTATAGCATTCCTCCAAAAGTTAGTGTAATCCCTTTGTGCATCAGCTGCAGATATTTCCATCCCAAGCTTGAAGGCAGGCTCTAAGTGCTAGGTATTAAAAGAAAAATCTGAAATGATTTACGTGGCAAGGCATGGCATAGATGAAGAAAGAGAGCCATAATATTATAAAAAATTCTGACTTTGCCACTTGCCTGGTAGTATTGTCTCAGGCAAGGTGCCTGGCATTCTATACCTTAGTTTCCTGCTCTGTAAAATGGGCATCATTATACCTACTTGACAAAATTGTTGTTAGGTAATAACAATATACATAAAACACTGTTTAGCACAAGCCAGATGGCAATTATTTAAATAGAACTAATTTTTAATCCCCATGAGACACTAAACTCAAGTACTAGAGGCTCAGTGGCTGCTCAAGTACTGTTTGTTGATTGACAAAGTTGATCCTACTATACTCCTTGGAGAACCTGCTAAGATCATCTTGCTTGATAAATGGAAGATGGAAAAGAATGTGTTATGATAATAATAACTCTGGTGTTCATGAATTCAGGGTAATCTTGTCCTAAAATTTGAAAATGATAGTTTGTGAGTATAGCTAAAACAAAACAAAAAGCAAAAACCCAGCACTAGGGGTAGAATGAGATTATTGTACTCAGTGTCATCTTTCTGTCTTAAGGTAACATTTTAAATCTTAGGAATAGGTAGATTTAAATCATAGCTAAGATGAATAATCACAATACTTCTAGTGAAAGAACTGTTGGAGAAGGTGAACAACTTTTAAAGTGTCCAAATGCATACCTTTAAATTTTGCATGCCAATAGGCAGAGTTAATTAGAATTTATAATGTAACTAAACAATAATTTATTTAATTATGTGGTTATGCAGTTATACTCACATGCATATGGCAGTTTTAAATAACTACCGAAACAATTTTGTTCTTTAGAAAGGTAAATTTACACACTGCCTTTTGTCATAGTTTGGAAAATTCTTTACAGGTAGTATAGAATTCAAACTTCCACTTAGCCTTTCAGTATAGTACAAAGGCCCTGTAATTTGGAGCTGAAATCCCACGTCAGCCATTGATTAGCTGAATAACACTTGGGTTTTTTGTTTCATTTCCTTGATTAATAAAATGGAAGAAAAAATAGCTACCAGAAAAGACTTGTTATTACAGATATTAACAAGTGTGTCTACATATATATACACATATTTACATACATGATTCTATTACATTCATTTTGTGTATATGTGTGTATGTGAAGCACTACATACTGAGTTTTAATAAATGTTTCTACTTAACATTAAATGTAGCCACTTTGTAGAATACACGTTAGATGTTTCTTTGAATAGTGTAAATACTAGCCTTTTCTAAAAGAAAAAAATCCAGTATTTGTTGTTTCTCATTACAGGCTTATGAAAAAATTGCTTACCACCTCACTAATTTAGGTAAGTCCATTTTTCTTACCTCACTCCTTAGTAAGAAAATAGCATATGGACATATCATGGTTGTCTGTAGTTGCTTTATATATTTCATCATTTTAATACCTTCTGTGATATAATTATTTACTAATAAAAATGAGAGAGGTAGTATAGGAAGTTGGTTTACATTGAATAGCAATAGAGAGTTGATGCATGTAGTCACAGAATATCCTCACTAGAAATTAGCAAACCTTCTTCTTACTTGGGAGTGCTTTCTTCTCTAACTTTTCAATTCTTTGGGTTACTTTCCCCAATATTTATTTTTTTAACAAGATGTTATACTACACATAAACATTTTAAAAGACAACACAGTGTTAAGAGATTTATAATGAAAACCAGTCTTTTACCACATTATCTATTCCTGTTTTATACTCTGAGGGAACTACTTTTTAATTTTTTTTATTAGTTTCTTCTGTTATTTTCTACTCTTTATAAATAACATGCTTCTACTGTCATTATTGGGTTTTATCTTTATTTTATTGGATAGCTATTGCCTTTGCCTTCCCATTATAGATGTACAAATTTTAAAGACTAAGCTCTTAATATGTTCTGCAGGGCACCAGACCCCCACACACCCTATCATTCATTATCTGATACATACCGTTACTTCTCTTCCTTCCAAAGTAGTTATATCAGCATTTTTAGCAAAATTAATAATTAACATAATTTAATAATAAATTTAAAATAATTTAATAATAATTAAAATATTAATTAACAATTAAACATCATTATGTTTCTATAACTATTTTAATATCTAAGGCATGATGTGTACTATAATTATGTTTCCTTTTTTGTAATACTTTTCTAATTTCATGAAGCTAATAATGGCTTTTTTTGCTTAATTTTTTTTACATAGTTTCCTTAATTTACCCCAAACTTTTTGCTAAGACTGTAAATTTTATATTTTTTGATCCTCCATTTCCTTATTGGTAAAATGACAATGATAATAGTTCCTATTTCATCATTGTTGTAGGTCCACTGTCTGACACGTAACAAGTGTTCAGTAAATGACAATGATCTGTTTCACTGTTCTTTCCACCCTCTGAGCTGCATTTTCTTCAGCTGGATAATGAATCACTTTGACTAGATTGTCTCACAGCTCTCTTCTAGCTCTGATATCTTATGTTCATTTGCTTTTAAAGTACTTTATACCCAGAATTGAAGGAGAGTGATTTGGAGGAACCGTAATTAATAGTAGGAAGCAGAATATTTATTTGTGCTAAATATCAGAATGTCAAAGTTTTCACTTGATATTTGATTTTTGCATCTATAGTTCAGTGATGACACTGTGATAAATCTCTGGATTAATAGTTATTAATTAATAATCAATGGGTTATACTTTTATTAATTTAAAAATTAATTAAAATATTGCTATTTTGTTTAAAATAATATAATCTAATTGTGTTTGTATGTGTGTATGTGTGTACCTGGCATTATATTCTGTTTAACTATTGGCTGTGCTAATTTATGCTTCAAAGTAGAAATTAGGTTGTAATTCCCAGAAGAGGTCTGTTTATTTAAATAATTTTTAAAACTTTATGTTTCTTGATTTAGTTTTTCCAAATATTTTATTTTCAAAAACCATAATTAAAAAATATTCAATTTTGC
>RJWJ010009645.1:0-49370 GCA_004363605.1 Indri indri | reverse complement strand
TTTTTTTTTTTTTTTTTTTTTTGAGATAGAGTCTCACTCTCTTGCCTGGGGTGAGTGGCATGGCATCAGCCTAGCTCACAGCAACCTCAAACTCCTGGGCTCAAGCAATCCTACTGTCTCAGCCTCACAAGTAGCTGGGACTACAGGCATGCACCACCATGCCCAGCTAATTTTTTTCTATATATATTTTTAGCTGTCCAATTAATTTCTATTTTTGGTAGAGACGGGGTCTCGCTCTTGCTCAGGCTGGTCTCGAACTCCCAAGCTCAGAACGATCTGCCCGCCTCGGCCTCCAAGAGTGCTAGAATTACAGGTGTGAGCCACTGCGCCAGGCCAATGTTACTTTTTTTTTAAGGAGATGGGATCTCACTCTGTTGCCCAGGCTGGAGTGCAGTGGCATGATCATAGCTCACTGTAAACTCAAACTCCTGGGCTCAAGTTTCTTATCTGTTGTAGGCATGGCCTCTCACTGTCTTGTCCAAACTGGTCTCCAACTCCTGGATTTAAGCAATCCTCCTGACTTGGCCTCACAAAGTGTTGGGATTACAGGCATGAACCGCTGCACCTGGCTGATACTTTTAATGTGATCATTTTTCTCTTTATTTAGCAGTGTATGTGTGGGGTATAATAGAAAAAAATCCAGATAATCAAAGTATTTTGTTTTGGCTTGTTGTTTTGTGTTTTGTTTTGCTATTTTTATTTTTTCCAAAGAAGAAAGAAATGAATTTAAGCAAACTGCTCAAGACGTAGTGAGTTGCTTGATATTTGAACTTCGTACTTAATTTCATTTAGTACATTTACCTATGTTGATGTAATCAACATTTTAATTTTTGCAATAACAATATCGTTTTTTCTTACCTATAGTGTAATTATACTGCTTTTGTCTGCTTTCATGTGAAACTTAAGTAAATTGTCTATAGAAAGATATTACACTTTGATATGCAACTATAAGAAAGGGAATAACATTTAATAACTAAACTCAATCCTAAGCTATAAGCAAAAGATGATTCTGTACCAGTTACTGAATTCAGTAATTATGTAGGGAGAGAAAGATATATAATACTATGGAAGGTCATTGGTTCCTTGTTAAACAAAGACCTCTGCAGAGATTAGTTTACCAACCTAACCTTGAATTCCAGAGCTGTCTTTGTGTGTGTGTGTGTGTGTGTGTGTGTGTGTGTGTGTGTGTGATGCTTTCTATGCTAACTTTCTTCTATAAGGCAGCCACGACCATCATATTCTACTTATAGACAGACTACCAGTTAAAGCCCTCCAATTAGTAAAGGCATCCTTACATTCTTCTGCAATAACAAAGTCAATTATTTTTCACTTTACAGGTTTTGGACTGGACTCAAACTGCGTCAGTGAAAGCAGGGTCCCTAGGAACTGTCAACAGTGAGGGATGGGCTGGCAGCTTTGAATGACACACTAGCAATGGTGGCCAGCTGGCAGAATAATGAATAATCCTCTCAGCATCTACTTAATCTCTGGATAATGTTTTCCATTTTGTAAACTCAACTATCTATAGAGTGATAGTTCATCCAAATGAAAATGAATGAATATGAAATGCATTTTTCTCATGGTGCTGACATTGCTGTCTCCTATAACATAACCAGATATTACAAAACACATACCTAAAATAGCTTAAATATTTATATGTTATTCACACGCTTTGATCTAAGATCTTGAGGAGAACACACAACAAATGAAGTCAGGTATGTACCACAACAAAGCTTTAAATACCAGCTGAGAAGTCCCATGGTTAGTCATGGAATCAAGATTGTAGTTTGGAACATAAACTTCCAAATTCTGATGGCAATTGCTTTTCTATGCCTTCATTCATAACCAGTTAGATTTTTCTGGTTTATATTTGTGTCAGCTGTCAAAAAAGTTCTCTGATAGTTTTAGGTGTCAGTGTCTGCCCTAAGAATTGAACCGAAATTGTTCCTTTTCCTTAATGACTGGAAGTGGAAGAGCCAGTGCCCTAACTTGGCACTTCACAACTCTCATGCCACTGTTCACCTCTAAGGCACCAGACACAGTTGGCCTCTTGATCCTTCCACACATTTCTAGACTTTGAATCTAAAAGAAAACCTTGACTTTTCTTATTGCTTGCCATTTACTTTCTTCCACTATGACCTCTCATTCTTCTGACATTTGATTCTTCTTGGATATGACTCCAAAGTGGCCACTGAATATATACAACTTCTTAATTCCTCTCTTAAGTAAGCTCTTTTCCTGAACTCTAACCCTCTCTTGACACCTAAACTGCAAATTATAATATATTTTATAATAATCAGGTACAAGTGAAAATTATCCACCAGGGAGATCTCATCTTGGGATGTACCCAAAGTTATTCTAATGTTTTACATACATCATTTCAGTAATCCTCACAAGGTAAGTTCAATGTATCACTCCCCACGTGTTTTACAAATAAAGAAAGTGGGCTTCACTATAATTAAAAAATATTAAATGATTGAGTATAGCAACACTTTCTTCCTTAAAGGAACAAAAACTCCACTTACTAGTGATCAACTTCTGGGAATTTTGAGCAAAATATGAATGTTGAAAATATAAAAATAAGTGAAACAATAGTGCTTGCTCATTAAAAATTAAAATGTAAATCAATGTAACTTAACAAAACAGGCATTTTAATAATCGCAAACTAATGTGTGCAATCTTATTTCTCTTCATACCTGAAACCCCATATTTATGGAGTGAATATGTGAAATTATTTTCGAAAGATATTAATAGTAATCACTGAACACTGGGAACATAATACCCCAAGAAAGAAATATGGAAAATCATTCTACTTTGTTCATGTAGAAAAATAATACAAAATTCTATGCAACTTCCCTATACACGGAATAAATTAGCTAGCGTTTGGCTAGTATTAAGTTAATTGCGATGTGGAAACAATGCATTTTAATTATTACAATAATAAAATAATTTATTACAAATGTAGAATTAAAATGCAGGGTTTAGATGTATAATTTTCATAAATAATGGTAATTCTAATTTCTGAATAAATATATGTACTCATTCAGTGGTGTGTGTAAGAGTAAGAGCCCATATATACTCACTCATGAAAGGTAAATATTAAATTCAGAAATTTTGAAATATTCTTGTTAAACACCATTATTATTAAAAATTAAATTGCATAAATTTATAGTTAAATACAGTATGTATGATGATAACTTATTAAAAGCTCATCATTTCCTGATTATTTTCCCACTTTATAAATTCATATGTGCTTGAGAGTATCTGTATGGCAGAAATACTACATCATAGTGTACTACTGGACTTCTCTGTCGTACTTTGTCCAGTGATGTCACATTTATAGCTTGAAATTGGCCAGGAGAGGATTATTTCAACCACCAAAATCAGCAAACACTATGAATCGAGGCTATTTTTCCCTGAGAGTCAGTTGTTAAACATTTGTGCACTACTGTATATAGTTATATCGTTATTTTTATTAATTCCCAATGACCACCATGTCAGTACCATCAACACAGCTGATATACAAGTCAGGCAGATGGAGATAAAAATATAAACTTTATTAATGATGAAGCTGTTTGCAGAAGCTGCTTTTAGATCTACAGCCAAATGAGCTTCCTAGTCCTTTGCTGTAATTAGATAGATTTACTTCTGGTATCCAACCCAGCTGACATCTGCAAGCTACCCTTGAGCAATCAGTTCTGAATGCAGCCACTCTGTGGGCAGACAAATCTAAAGATCTGGGACAGAGAGAGGAAAGGCTGAGCCAAGCATGCTTTGCAACTTCTCTCAAAGTCGGAGTATCAATTAGTTTATGTTTGGCTGCTTGGCACACAGAAATCCAAAATATCAAGGAGTAAACAAGATAGAAAACACATCGCAACACTTTGGAGGTATGTATGTTCCATGTGTGCTATGGCGCTGTTTAACTTGCTGTTCTGCCATCCTGAACAAGTCACCTCATGATTCAAGGCTACTGCAGGAGCACCATCTCATCTGCATTCAACCAGCAGGATAAAGAAATGAAAGAAAGAGAATCTGTCCTTCCTTTTAAAGAGATTCCCTAAAATACCAAGCAGCCCCTTCAATCTCCTCAGTGAAAACTTAGCCACATGGCCACAGCTAGCTACGATGAAAACCGGTAAATGTAGTCTTTTAGTTAAGCATATTGATGCTCAGGATAAATTTTTATGTTTTATTGCAAAAAAATAAGAAGGGGGATGATATATGGAGAATCTTTGCCATGCTCACCAATTACATAATTAATTGAATGGGAAAAGAGGACAGAAATATCAATGTCACCGAATGCTAAACTATTAACAGAAACAGAAGGTATGGTAAATCAGTGATTCTACCATAATATCTGCTTTCCCACTACTTGAATCCATTGCAATGAAGATAATGGATAATGGAAATATCACCCACAAGAGTATGTATAATAAGATCACAAAGCAACTGCAAGGGGCTCCACAAAAAATGCAAAGGACTATACAAGAACTAAAGAATTCTCATAACTTATTAAGGCTTGGTTTATAACATAGAGGGAAGAAATTGCAAAATCCTACAAAGTACCCCATATTTAGCATAAAAAAGCTAATTTTTAAAAATACATAATTGTGACTCAGTAATTGTGACCAGTTTGCAAGAAAAATCTACATTACAGGAAGGCTAAAATATGGTATATTCTTAAAAAAAAAAAAAAATGCAACTTGATCATGCCACATTACCAATCATCTCCAAAACTGGATTAAAGGAACATGATAAGTCTTTAAAAATGGGCTGTAATAAATGGATAAAAATAATCTGCAAACAGATTACTTTAAATCTGATTTTCTGAAGAAATTGAGTGTGTTTAAAGTGTGTCATCCTAAATAGCTTAATCATTATTACAGTATGTATTTGTGTAGCAAACTCTTTATAGGTAGTATGAATTTAGCCATCATTTTAAAGCTTGCTAAATTTTGACAAATTCTAAAACACTGATGTCTGAATTAATGAGATTTTACTCTAAATTCTAATTTTTGCAAGGACACAGAAAGTTTCATATCACTAATGTACTCTTCAAACCTTGATGAAATGCCTGAAATAAGTACTGTGTCGTTACAAAGTAATTCCAACTAGAACAGAATATTGAATGTGCCTTAATATTCCTTGGTAATGTGACTTTACAGTATTTTGTAAGCATCAATGCAGAGACATTTAACATTATGTGATTAAGTGAGCATGTTTTAAACATTTCTGATTTTTATGGAACTCGCAATAAATCAGTATGTTTGCAGATGCTTCTGAGGAAGAGTAATCTCCATCTACATAACAGAAGTTTTAACATTTGCCTAATATCATGCCCTTGCTCTAAGATTTCCTTTGTGTTCAATTGCAACATATGAATCACTTTTAATCAGAGAAAATAAGTGTGATAATCAAATGCAAACAGCATAGGCTGATAACGAATGTTTATTCTAATGAGAACTTCTGTCTATGTCAGATAATTGAGCTTTCAAAGATATAACTGACTATTAAGACATGGAAAAGTCTAAGCAAATCTATAATAAATTCCTGCAAGAAGCTAGAAAAAATTCCCCTATAACCTTTATGTATTTTCATTGTTAAAGAGGCCATAGTTTCTTTGGTGTCACAAGTACACCCATATCACATGCCTCATCGATTCTCAGTCTGTGCACGGCCCTTCAATTAATATCTAGGATCATATTAGAAACACTAGCAAAAACTCGCTTGATCTAGCTGGGCTCATTTGTTGAGCCTGCAAGGTTAAATAAGTCTAATTAAAGATGGTGGTGAATTTAAAATGATTTTTGCTCCCATTTTTCTATCCTCCAGACATTCAAAAGACCTGAATATTAACACTGTCTCCAGGCTCATTTTTAATGACATAAACCTTATATAGAGTGAGTCAGCTCATGCAAAAACAGAACTAAGCAAACTACCTAATATTATGAAAAAATGATTAATTTGGGGTTTTTTTGAGCAAAAGAATGGATAAGCTTTTTGTTGCCCCAATCCAATGAGGATCAGTGGGATGGGTTTTTCCCTTAGCTGATTTTCAGAACCCTGAAAGCAATACTTCAAATCAAACGTGGTTACAGAAGAAAAAGACTGGAGGTAGGTTTTAGAATATTACAAAATATCTATAACATACTCTTAAATAGGTTTAGATTGTGATGATGGAAAAAGCAAAGTCATATACCAAAGAAAAGAATATGACAAGAAGTTGTGAATCAGTTTTGAATGTTGCTGAGTTAAAATTATCAGATCACCCACTTCCTTACTTTTCATTTGGAAGAAGTGGGATCCTCAGACACCAAATTTACACACAATTCCTAAGTGTTTGAGGTGGACACTGGGGTGACGTAAAACTGATACCAGGGTTGCACAGTGGAGTTTGAAAGATAGAGGCAAAATACTATCAAAAGGCAGGTACAGATTCCTGGCTTTCACTTAAGATGTAGAAAGTGGGAGATATTACTCCCAAATATAAAAAAAAAATGAAAAAGACTGGATAATCTACAAAATCATAACTTTTTTTGGAACTTGTCTGAGAGCTGAGATTGCAGTTCAACCAACTAGCTTAAAATTTATGGAACACAGACACCTGCAAGGGGAGATAGCACATGAACACAAACTCATGTAGAGCAAAGCATGGGACGATGACCAGACCACCGTGCCAGCAGTTAAGACTTCAGTTATTTTTTCTTTTTTACCAGGTTGTTAAAGGTCAAATGTGGATTAGTGTCAAAGCACAGAAATACTTGTACCTGTATACATAACTGTAGTTATTAACCCAATCCCAGTCTCTTCTCCAAGGAATATCACTGAGTACTCAGGAGAAAGAAAGTGGGCAGGCAGGTAACGGACAAAGCCTCCACCAGTGATGCTGGACTGGGGAGAGGGGAGTGGTCACTACTGCAGGAAAGGAATAAAGGTCTGCTGAAAGCCCTTCCTGAATTATTATTTACACAGATAAAAAAAAAAAACCCAAACAAACATTAAACTGCTATGGAAAGGAAAACAAATCTGCTGTACCCCAAGATGGAAGGCAAGACCCCCTGCAGCTGGGAGAAAAGGAAGTGACATACCTTGTGCAAATGAGAAAGGGTCATGGAGCCTCCCTTTTCCAAACCACAAAAAGAACTCTTACCACTAAGGAAAACTGAGAAAGCCCCATTCCAAAGATCTAGGGACTCAAAGACAGCCTATGTCTGAGTGTGGATCACCAGAGAACAACCCCACTCTGGCACAGGCTAGCAATCGTGGAGTTAACAATCTTTTCCCAGGGAAAGAACAAAAGCATGGAGACATATTCTCTCTGAGAAAACAGTGAGAAAAGCCCTAAAGCTGAGAGTAGAAAAGAGCAAGAAAAACCCTTCAACTATCCAGCCCTCACCTTATGCACTAAATAAAATATAATGCCAGTGGTACAACAAAATAACCTAAATAATAGCAGCATACAAATTTAGATCAACTTCTGAGTACATTAATGCAATTTCCCTATCATAAAGTTGGAAGAGACAAGGAGCTATGCCCAACCCCAGACTTCAAAAGACTACCTTAGTCTCTTCATTCCAACAAATGATGTTTAAATTTCAACAAAATATTACACGATACACAGAAAAGCAAGAAAAAAATGACCCATTGTCAAGAGACAAAGCACTAACAGATTCAGATTTAGATATGGCCCAATTGTTGGAACTGCCGGATAGAGAATTTAAAATAATTATAATTAACATGTCAAACACACTGGTAAGAAAGATGTACAATATGTACAAACAGATGAAAAGTACAGATGGGAAATTAAAACTATAAGAAAGAATAAAATTAAAGTGTTAGAAAAAATCCCACATTAACAGATTTGAACAACATCTTCAAAGGATTCACTGTGATACTAAAGCAGACAACAGAGAAATTAGTCAACTTCAGGATCTGTCAGTAAGAAATTTCCCAAGTTGAAACATAAACAGAAAACAAAATTACTAAAAACATAATAAAAACAAACTAATACCATTCAAGATTTGTTGGAGACAATATCAAATATGTGTAATTGTTCTCAGTAAGAGAATAGAAGGAAGAAAACATCATAAGAACTATGAAATGAGATAATGGTTGAGAATTTTCCAAAAATAATGAAATACATTAAGCTATAGAGCCAAGAATATCATAGACCCCAGTGTAGATAAATACACCACTTTCCCACTCCAAAATTAAAAGCCCTAGACACATAAAATCTAAAGTCTAGACATCAAAGGTAAAGAGAAAGTCTGGAAGGCAACCAGAGAGAAAGATACATCATATACAGAGGAACTTTCATAAAGATTATGTCAGATTTCCTGTAAAAAAAATATAAAAGTCAGAGGACAATGAAGTAGCAACATCAAAGTGCTTAAAAATATCTGTCAAGTCAGAGTTCTATATTATGTGACAATATCATCGAAAAACAAGGACTCAACATAGCAGTTTCAGACAACAAAAGCTAATACAGCTCATAACTCGCTAGTAGCCTTATATTAAAGGAAATATGAAAGAAAATTTTTCAGGCATAAAAATTATTATATGAGACAGACACGTGCATCTACATGAAGAAATGAAAATCTTCACAAACACTTAAAATCAACTTAAACATATTGGACTTGTTTTTCTTATTTTTCACTAAACAATCAATTTCTATCTATATGAAAATTAGGAGGAATGTAATATGAGTTTATTTCATTGAAAATTAAAATATTTTATAAAAATGTACAAAAAATGGGGGAGAAGATATTGCATACCTACTATTATAGGGTTCTTATGTTTCCTATGAGGCAGTATAACATTTGAGAAGAGACTGTAATTAATCCATATTAACTAATATGGTAAACACTAATAACCAACACTACAATATACAAAAGAGATATAAATGATAAGTCATAATGGAGATTAATTGTAATCAGAAAAATAGTCAAGACAGGAAGAAAAAAGGGGGGAAAAGCAATAAAAAACTAATACAAGTAGAAAACAGCTAACAAAATGGTGGATTTTAATCCAACCGTATCAATGACTGCATTGACAGTAATTGGTCTAAACACAGAATGTCAAATTGTATAAAGTACCAAGACCCAACTATCTTTTCTTTAGAAGAAATGAGTTAATTTAATGAAAAAAGTAGGTTAAAAGTAAAGAATAAAGTTATACTTTGCAAATCATACTTTTTTTTACAAAGGCAAGGAGTGGCTATATTAATATAATGCCAAATAGATTTCAGAATAAGAAAATTGTCAGGAGAAACATATGAACCTTCAAAATACATTAAAAAGACCTGATAAAACTCAAGGGAGATATTAAAAAATACAATTATTGTTGGAACTACAAAATTTCTGCTAGAGTAATAGGAAAAGTAGATACAAAATCATTAAGGATGTAAAAGGCCTGAACAACACTACCAAAGAAATTGATGTCATAGACAGTTGATAACCCTGTACACAATGACAAGCAAAATAGACATTTACTCAAGAGCACATGGAACTTTCACAAAAAGACACAATGTCTTAGACCATCAAAAAATCTCACAAAATAAGGAAATAGCATAAAATGTATTCTCTGACTATAGCAGACTTAAATTAGAAATCAAAACCAGAAATATAGCTATAAAATTCATAAATATTTCAAAATTAAACACTTCTAGATAATCTATGATGCACGAAAGCATCAAAACGAAAATTAGAAAACATTTAAATTAAACTAAAATTAAATATAACTTATTAAAATATGTGAGATGTGGTTAAAGTAGTGCTTAAGGGAAAATATACAGCATAAAATATTTATATTGTGCACATATTAGAAAAGAAGAAAGGCCTCACAAAGATCTAAGTTTCTGTCTTACAAAACTTTCAAAGAATAACAAATCCAATCCAAAGGAAGTTGCAAGAAGAAAACTAATAGAGAAAAAAATCAATGCACTAAAAAAAAAACTAGAGAACAATGATAGAGAAAATCAATACAATCAAAAGCTGATTATTTGAAAAAGAACAAAGAAAAGATGAAACCATAACAATCAACAAAAATCACCAATGTCAAGAAAGAAAGACTCTACACTCAATAAAAATTCTATAATCATTTAAAGTATAATATAATATAGATGTATAAGAAGAAATGCATGTCTCAAATTTTTACAGTTTAAACGAAATAGACCAAATCCTTGAAAGACAAAATTCACCAGACTTAATAAGAACGGATTGGTTGAACAGTACATATCTCTTAAAGAAATTAAATTTGCAGTTTAAAAAACTTCAAATAAATCTCCAGACCATTTCTTCACAGTGGTTTTTAAAATTTTCCCAGGTCAATTCAACTTACATTCTGAACTGACAATCCTTGCTCCGGGCTCCACCTCAATGGTTGCTGGGAGTTTTTGCTGAGCCATGAGATGATTATCAGGGTTAATTGAAATTTTGGAGCAGCTGGGCTGGTTCACTAATCTCAAACAATGAAGAATCAAGGCATTTGTTTAGGGGAGAGATAGCAGGCTGAACTGACAAGTGAGGAAAACCCAGCGTATTTGCCTGAATCAATGATTCTCAGCCAAGGCTACAAGTGAATAAGATGCATTGGGATTGAAACCCAGGCATCAGTAATTTTTAACCTGTCCAGGTGTTCTCAATAATGCAGCCAATTTTGAGAAACATGAGGCTGACAGGTGGAGATTCTTAAAAAGGTCAGAGTTAAATCTTTATAAACACAGATGAGTAATGTGTTTTAAAAGGTAGTACTCTGTATCAGAAAGCCTTCTTTACCTTAGTTATAAAATAAATCATCAACTTACCTAAATGCTTTCCACATATTGAGAAGAGAATACTGTCTGTCTAAACATCCGTGTCCAATTACCTACATAACATTCCAGAAGTCTCCTTTTCATGTAAGATTGTTGCTGTGGAGACATACTCTACTATATAAATGTTCTAGAGGAGGTAAAATTTTACCTATACCCTCCCAAGGGATTTTGGCTGAGGCTGAGAATTAAATTGACATGAAACAGATAAAGAAAAGAAAAGCTTACAGATTTATTTATGTTTTATGTGACGTAGGAGACCTCATAAGGAAAGGAAGACCTAAAGACATAGTTAGAGTTTAACGCTTATCTATTGTATTTGACAATGAGTAAGTTGTGAAAACATAACTAAGTTATGTGGGGAGGCCAGGCTAGTTATTTAATAGAGTCTATACAGAATTCTTTCGGGCTCAACTTCTATCCTTGATGACAAGAATATTGTTTTCCCTTTAGTATGAGGAGAACATCTTTCAAGTGGAAGTTTCATTTCCTGCTTCTAAGAAATGGTAAGAAAGAGCGATATTGTACCTGGTGTTTTTCAAGTGCCTTTAACTCAAACTAGTCAATATATCAGAGCTGCATATTTTGGGGTGGCATATTCTTAACTATTTCAATGTCAAGGGATTGCACATCAGATGCAATTAAAATTGAAAAAAAAGCCATGATTGTAATGCAGTTTCACAAACAAACAATAGATGATCTTGAAGGTAAAAAAACAATTCAGAAGAAAAACAAGAGAACATACAAATATTCATATCTGTATTTTTAAGACCACATTTGTATTGAACATAAAAAAATAGACAAATAATTCAAGTAATTAGAAATGAGTAGATCTGTGCCTCCTAAACTACAAGTCATCACAGAGAGAAATGGAAGAATAAATAAATGGAGAGACATACTGTGCCCATAAGTAAGAAAATGTAATAATGAGTAAATGTAAATTCTCCTCTAATTGTTTAATAGATTGAATGCAATGCCAGTATAAATCCCAATAGAAATGTTTGTGGAAATTGATGAATTCATTATAAAATTTATATGAAGATGAAAAATACCTAGAATAGACAAAATAACTATGAGAAAGAATGGTAATGATCTAGCACTGCCTGATTTCAAGATTTACTCAAAAGCTACAGTAATCAAAACAGTACAGTATAGATATAAGGAAAGACAAGCAGACTAATAGAACAGAATAGAGATACATATTTGATTAAGATTCAGAGATTTAGTGGATAAACAAAAGTAAGTAGAGAAAACTTTTTCTTGAAGTTAAAACATATGATAGACTATCAGCAATCTAATTATTCTGGCATTAATTTATTTTAATTAGGTTTAAATGGACACCATACTGAATTGCATCAGCATGTTTTAAAAGTATAAAGAATAGCTTACACCTAAAATAAAGGAACTTTTTAATTTCATGAAGATTTTTCACTGAGATAAAATGGGTATCAGTAACTAAATTTAGCCAAAATATTGACTTCTTTTGAGAATATAGGAAGTTATTTGAACTACACCATATTCTTTAACTATAAAAATGAGTCTAGTGAAGATCATTGATTGTGGAGGTCATGATTGCACTTTGACAATGCTGCTATGTACCTTTTGTATATAAGAGCACATCTGGGATTTGAGAGAAAAAAAGTCATCTTTTTGCCCAGAGCTTGACTCTAAAGCAAATATTTAATGTATAAAAGCTGCAATTTCCTCACCTGAAGATGATCTTTAAAATACCTTAAACTTACAGCGATCTTAAGTATCAGTCTAATTTGGGTAATGTGGGTTACTTCCCTAATTGTCATGAATACACACTATTACTGTAAACAGAGGAAAACTGAAAGTCTCACCTTTTCCTGCACAGAGTGAGGTGGTAATGCTTTGCATAACTTTGTTTAAAAAAAACAACAAATCGATGTAAGAATGCCACAAGGATGATGGTGAAAGAGACATGTATGCCAGTATTTCATATTTTTTTTAATATGTATCCACATGCCTGGAGGTAAATACTCTCCAGAAGTCCTTGGTTCTTTTTGAAGCAGAGGCAGAGCCCAGTTGGATGACACCTAAGGAAATAAAATAACAAGATAAAAATGTTCAGTCCCCCAGGAAAAAACGTCACTATGTAGGGAATAATTTGGTAGAAAAATATGAATAAGTGGGGTGCTTGAATAAATGCTTTTTTGTTGGTGTCTGGAACCATAAAAGAAGTAATCAGGTATGAAGCGCTTACTGTGTCTAATCACTGATATCTAAGATTGTTCATGTAAATTATCCTAACCAATTTTATTTAACTATAATGAGCCACTTGGAAGTTGAAGAAAATATAAGCTAGTGGAAACCATAAATCTGTGAAAGATTTGTTTGGTGTATGAGAATATCCTTGCTATCACAGAATAAAATGTAAATTAAAGAAACCCTGAAAAGTGTAATTATGCTAAAGTCATGCTAATTATATACAGGTCTTGTCTTCCTCCCTAGTAGATACCCTACAGGAGAGTATCTAGAAATATAGAGAAGTTTTGGTTTAAAAACTCAGTGTTACACAAATTGAATCAAGAAAATAGAGCTGATATAATTTGTATTAGCTGTAACCTGATAAGACAATGAGCAAAATGTAGACGATTCACTACTAAATATTTAACCAGCCAACTTTTTCCTTTACTCTCTCATAAAAATGCCATTAACAGTAATAAAATAACAGAAGATAAAAGAGGGAAAACTTTTATGCGGTCCATAAATTGAATACCTATCTTATTGATTAATTAAAAAATATTCCATGGCTTATAATGTCAATTATTTAGGTTTTTAAACAATGACTTAAAAAAAAATCTCAGAAAGTTTCTAGTTCTCTTCATGCAATGAGATTGAAAATGTCAAAAACTTTATTCTTTACTTTTTTTCCTTCCCCCACAAAAAATTGCAAATAATATAGACTCTGAGTTCAGTCTTTTTGGTAAGTTTCTCTACTTCCAGAGCCAACATTTAGAATAAAAACGATCCTGTTCTGACGGGTGCTTTGCGAATTTGTTCAATTTGAAATAGAGCACCTTCACCATTTCACTCAAACTCTCAAAATAATTGTACTTTCTACATAAGAGATCATACAGTCAACTTCTGAAGACATTTGTCCCTCAGGTAGAAGTTACTGTTATCTAAATCACCAGAGATCTAATTTGGGGCTTTTGACAATCCTTAGATTGTGAAGTAAAAGTGACAAAACTAAAATCTGGAGTTCTGATTCTTTGTCTTGCCTGTATTTAAATATTTTATGGTATTCCATATAGAAGTTGAATCATTATCTAGTGAAGATATTTTTAAAATATTTTCTCATATAAAAGATATTAGTTTTTGTCTATCCATGGTGAATCTAAATGTAATGTACCTAAACCTGCAAAGAATAGCATATCTTTTTATATCTTTTTTAAAAAAATAATATAATTATCATCTCTTCAAGATATATATAGATATGTATATAATTTTTGAGACAGAGTCTCACTCTGTTGCCAGGGTTAGAGTGCCGTGGTGTCAGCCTTGCTCACAGCAACCTCAAACTCCTAGACTCAAGTGATCCTCTTGCCTCAGCCTCCCAAGTAGCTAGGACTACATTCGTGCACCACCATACCCAGCTAATTTTTTCTAGTTTTAGTAAAGGTGGTGCCTCACTATGGTCAGGCTGGTCTTAAACTCCTGAGCTCAAGCAATCATCCATCTTAGCCTCCCAGAGTGCTAGGATTATAAGCATGAGCCACTGTGCCAGGCCAGTCTTCTCAAGATATCTTGATACAGTTTGCAGGCCACTTGAGGAAAGGAATTGGAAATATTCAAGGAGAAATCATTTTATCATTAAAAAGTGGATGTTAACAAGCAAAAAACTAGTGTTAGTTTTTACCAAACAACAAAAACATTTGTTTCTTTGTAAATAAAGAAGGATCCCTTTTTAAATTCTTATTTAGACCAAGAGTACTAGTGTTATGTGTGAACAGCTGTTATTGCTCTAATGTTAAAAATAAGGAAATTTTCATTAATTTTTGTATAAACAGGTAAAGAGCAATAAATATTAATAATATTAGAGCTTTAATACAGTTAAGCTTAACTATATTATACCTCCAGTAATCATTAAACCATAAACTGTTATCAGTAAGATATTATACAGAGCGACTCTGAAAAAACAGGTACATTGCAATATAAAGTAAATACAGAGACAAATCAAAGCTACCCTATGTTTACATAACTTCTGAATTCTGTGACAGAAAATTTCCTTGAGATTAGTAAAAATAGGACAGAGACTGAAGAGATATTCTATTGAGCCATATTATTCATTCAACAGATACCGTTGCCATGTTCTTTTCTAGACACTGAGATATATCAATAGCATAATAATATATGCCCTAGTGTATTGTATATTCTAACAGACATAAATTTGGGATACAGTACTAACTAGGGTTGTAAGAAATGACTATAGGGGGTGCAGTTTTAGGGGCATGATCAGGCACTGGGTTTGAAATTTGTTACATCATGCCTGTCTTAGTCATGAAACTGGGGATGTTCAGCAGGTATCTGTGTCTAGAGATTGGGTTTCATTCCAAACATGGTGTATACATTTGAAAGTTATCATCATGGATGAAAATATTTGCAGCCATGAGGTTGGATGAAATAAGGGCATGAGTGTGGATAGAAACTGTGCTCTGAAGAACAAGCTCCATGGAGCTCCATGATAAGAAATCAGATAGATATGGAGAAACCAGTAAAGGTGACAGGAAAAGCATAGCCAGTGACACATAAGCCCCATTATTACAGGATCGTTTGTTTAAAAAGTACCCTTTCTTCATTGAACTGCCTTTGCACGTTTGCCAAAAATCAATACTCCACATAGGTCTGAGTCTGTATATAGATCGGTATATTTCCAGGCTCTCTATTCTTTCCTTCATCCATATTTCTGTCTTGTTGGAGACCACTTACTAAGATTTCGTATCATTGTTTTTAAAAGTTCTTTTGGCTATTCCAGAGCATTTGCATTTCTATCTGAATTAGAATAAAACTTGCCAGTTCTTACTTTAAAATAAAAAATGGGGGCGATTAACTTGAATCTATAGACCAATTTGGAGAAAATTAAGATCTTAACAATATTGAATCTTCCAAGTAATGAACACAGTATATCTCTTTATTTAGATATCCTTTAATCTATTCTCAGCAATACTTAGTAAATTTCACCATGCAGATGTTTCATGTCATACATAAGAAATACCAGAAATTATTGAATATTTTGATAGTATTGTGAATGTTTTTATTAAATTTAAAGACCTGATTTTTTATTGCTTGTATACAAAACTTTGTTTCAGTAATCTGTACTATGCATTCTTGATAAAATTACTACATGATTTCTTGTAGAGTCCATGGAATTTCCTGCATAGATGAAGATGCTATCTGCAAGTCATAAGAATTTTACTATTTCCCTTTAAATATTGAGGCCTTTTTTTTTTTACTTTTTCTTTAAAGAACCATAATTTGGCTCAACTGAATTTCTCTATTGATTTTTTCTTTCCTATCTTATTTATTTTTCCTCTTATCTCTATTATTTTATTATTTTCTTTTGAATTTAATTTTCTCTTCATTTTCTATTTCTACAACATAGCAGTTGAGGTGTTCAGTATATAAATTTCTAAGTGCTGCTTTTGATGTAACCTACATATGTTAACATATTGAATTTTTATATTCATTTATTTCAGAATTCTCTCTACTTCTCATTGTTTTATTGTTTAACTTTTGGGTTATTTACAAGTTTACTAATGTATTAAGTATAAAATGTCTGATTTCCCTAAGTACTAAGCTTGACAGTTGATATCTCTGACACTTCACTTTGACGCTTCTTGTTTTATTTTTATTATGAAGGTACATCCTCAGTCTTTCAAACACACATTTTGGCTTGTAATTTTCTTTCACATTGTTTAGAGCAATTGTTGTGAAATCATGGATAAGTCAAAAATTTGTGTTATTTTCAAATATTAGTTCTGTCATGGAACAAATGCAGCACAGAAAGCTTGAAGTATTAATATTAACAAAGTGTTTAGGAAGGATGTGGCTAATGAATACACAGTACATGGATGGTTTGAGAATTTCCGTTCTGGTGATTTTAATCTTGAAAATGAGCCACGTGAGCAATCTGAGACCAAGGTGGATAATGATGATCTGAAAGCTGTATTGGAAGCTAATCCATCTCAACCTATGTGTGAATTAGCAGCAAGGTTTGACATTATTGCTATTACAACAATATTGGACCATTTCAAACAAATAGGCAGGTAAAGAAGCTGGATAGATGGATACCTCATCAATTAAAAGAATGTCAGAAGAGAAATCTCAAAGCTTGCCTTCCTTTGCTGTCATGACATAAAGGCAAAACATTTCTACATCTATTGTTATGTGTGAGGAAAATGGATTCTTTTTGACAACTCCAAGTGTTTGGCACAATGGTTGGATAAAGACGAAGTGCCAAAACAGTCCAAAGCCACATATTCATCCAAAAAAGCTAATGGTGTCTGTTTTGTGGTCCAGCACTGGTAGTATCCACTACAGCTTCATGAAACCTGGTCAATCAATTACAGAAGATGTCTACTGCAATCAATTGGACCAAATGATGAGGATGCTTGCAGTTAAGTGCCGAGATTGGTCAACAGGGACAGGCCAATCTTCTTGCAACACAACACTCAACCATATATTGCAGAAACAATGCTGCTCAAACTACATAGGCTGGACTTGGAAACTCCCTGTCATCCACTGTATTCACCAGACCATGCAGCAACTGACTTACCACTTCTTCCAGGCTTTGGACCACTTCTTGCAAGGATTATTCAATTCTCAACAAGCTGTGGAAAATACCTTTCACGGTTTCTTTGCCATTCGCTTTCCAGCTTTCTTCACTGCTGGCATAAGCAAACTACTGTCAAGATGGCAAAACTGTGTAGATAGTTTAGGTGCATTCTTTGATTAATTGCACTGCTTCCTGTTTGAGATATAATAAACTATACTTTTGACTCGAAATCGGACATTTCATATTTAATGACATAATAGTTTTCAAACATTTTGAGATTTTCCAGGTATCTGTTTCCAATATGTAAAAAGCAAAAACTAATAGATCTCCAAGGAGAAATAGACCAATTTTACCACACTTCTCTTCACAATTGAAAGAACAATCAGAGAGAAAGAACAATATCTTTTTTTTATTAAGTTCTGGTTCAGTTCTACTGTGGTAAAAGAATATGCTTTGCTTTAAATGAACCCTTTAAAATCTATTGCAATTTGAACGTCCCAGAATACTGGCTATCTATAAATGTTCTGTGTTCACTTCTAAGTAATTTATATTCTGCTCATGTTGGGTGGGATGTTCTAAAAATGGCACTTGGTTGATATTATTACTCATGTCTTTTATACATTTATGAATTTTCTACTTCTATCAATCATGGAGATAAGGGTTGCAAATTGCCAAGTATTATTGGAGATTTGTCTCTTATTCTTTGTAGATCTATGAGATTTTGCTTTGTACATATTTGAGCTCTATTATATGGTTTGTAAATGTTTATCCTGGTTATGTTCTTTATCCCTAGTAATATTTTTTACTCTAAAATTTACTTTGTCTGATATGAGTATAGCCACTCCAGCTTTCTTTTGATTGGTGTTGACATTATCTATCTTTCCAATACTTTTACTTTCAACATATTTATGTCTTGATCTTAAAAATAGGTTCCTTGTTTTTAAGAACACATTTTATAGCTTAAAAATATAAGCATCATGTATTTGAATCTTGTATTTTAAATTAAATTGATCTCTACCTTTTAGTTGTTAAATTTATATTATTTCTATTTAATATGATTATTGATAGTGTTGGTTTAAATTCTATCATGTTGATACTTGTTTTCTACTTTCTGTACATTTCTTCTGATCTTTGTCCTCTTTATACTCTTTCTCTGACACTTTTAAATTAATTAGGTATTTTTTTAAGATACCATTTCAATCTCATTCTTGGCTTATTAGTAATAAATCTCCTTCTTTTTCTTCTATATTAGTGGTTGATTTAGGGCTTGCAGGGCCATCGAGCAATACTATACCTAGTCTTATATTGTACAAGAATCTTACTACAATACATTTTCATTTTTTCCCTTCCAGCCTTTGTGTAATTCTTGTCATACATTTTTACCTTTGTTTATGCTATAAACTGCCAAATACAGTGTTATATTCTTTGCTTTAAACATTCAATGACCTTTCAAAAAGATTTTTAAAAGAATAAGTAAAAATACACTTTGTTTTTATTCACATATTTATTGTTTTGGGTTCTCTTCACTCCTTCATTTAAATTCAGTGTTCCATTTGATACTTTCTTTTTTTGGAAGTACTTCCTTTAATGTTTCTTATCTTGCAAATCCATTAGTGATGAATTCTTTCAGCTTTTATATGTCCAAAAATATTTAATTTCACTTTTATTTTTGATATATATTTTTACTGAGTTGACTATTTTTTCCTTTCAATATATTGAAGATAATTCTCCATTGTTTTTTAGTTGTCTCTTTTCTAATGAAAAATTAGCTATCTTTCTTCCATTTTTCTCTTTTCATTTTTTATTGGTGCTTTTAATGTCCTCTAATTATAACTGATTTAAGCAATTTAATTGTTATGTGCCTTTCATTGTTTTATTCTTTATTTTATTTTATTTTTTTAGAGTTTATTGAGATATCTGGATCTGCCAATTTATGGTGTTTATCCAATTAGGACAATTTCAGCTTTGTTTCTACAAATATTTTTTCTCTAACTTTTTCTACTCTCCTTTGTGATCTTGACTTATATGTGTATCTGGCTACTCGGGGTTTCCTGCAGTTCACTAATGCTATTTATTTTTCTCAGTCTGTTTTCTCCATGACTTTAATTTTTGATAGTTTGTTTTGCTATGTCTTTGAATTCACTAATCTTTTCGTCTCTGGGGTCTAATCTGACATTATTATCACTAATTATTTTTCTTTTATTATGTTGCACTTTTTATCTCTAAGACTTTGTTTGGGATATTGTGATATTTTCCATGTCTCTGTTTAACATGTTCAATCTTTCCTCTACCCTCTTAAACATATAGAATACAGAAATAATTATCTGTGTCATTTATGTGTTTGTTCGTATTGGATCCCTTTTCTCTTTGTGATGGGTAGTATGTTCCAGCTTTTCTTGCCTTATCATTTTTAACTGAATAATAAATTTTGTGAATTTCATCTTATGCATAGGATATTTTTGTTTTCCTGTAGATATTCTCATGCTGTACTTGGGACTGGAGTTAAATGACTGGGAAGCAATTTGAACTTATGTTTTGTTTGACAGGAACAGAGAGAACTTTAGGGCCGATTTTGCCAGAATACTGATGCAAAAACTTCTGTTCATGTTACACAGTATCTCATGAATTATGATGTTGATCTGTTGTTTAGAAATATGAACTTATGAATTCTTCCTGGCCCTGCATAATCCCAGGCATTTTTTCCTCTGATCCTTCTGGCCTTGTGTAAGTTTTTTACATATGTCCACTGATGGCACTAGTTGACAGCTCAGGAGGGGTCTTCCACAGATACCAGCTTCTCTCTGGAATGTTCTGTGTCTCTTTCTCTCTGTAGTTCTTCCCTTTTCATTACTTTGCCACATGACTTTACTTGCTTTGGCCTTCTGTGCCTTTCAATTCCGTCTCCTCAACTCAGGGCAGCTGTCTATTCCCTCTCCCTGTAATACAGCTTGGAAATTTCTCCAGTCAATGAACTGTGGCGATTATAGGATTCACTTTATTTGTTTCCCCTCTCCCTGAGATCACTATTCTGCACTGCATGATGTCAAAATCTGAAAATCATTTTTTACGTATATTTTTAGTTGTCTCAGATAAAGGGTAAATCTGATGTAAGAAACTACTCATCTGTCAGTAACTTACATATATAATTAACTTACCTATATATAGATACATTTTTTTTTTTATTTTATGGAGTGCTTTTCCTATTTTTAAACTAAATGTGTAAAACAAGTTTTCCTAGAAATATGAATCTGGAGTGAGCTTTACCATGTTAACCACCATTAGCTGCGAGGTATAAAATTTAGGATAAAAAAAATAAGTGTCCTCATAGAACACTATTTAAACACTCAAATCTAAAAGAGAGAAAATAGTTTATTTTACCTCTGGAAGTTATTTTAAATATTATTGTTTTTATTGTACATCAATTTGTGATAATACATGGATTTGGACTTTTTTGTTTTGATTCTGTTTTGTTTGGTCTGGGGGGATATATGCCTATTGTTGTTTTGCTTTGTTTTGTCTTCCTCCTAAAACAAACCCCATTATTCAACAAGAAAAATATATAATAGCAGAAGAAAACTAAATGAGGGAAGTTTATTCATGAACCATGAAATTTTTATGTCAAAAATATATAAGTAACACTCCTGAATTTTTAATGATGCTATTTTTTAATGGACTTTTAATTACTTGGGGATAGCTATTGACTAAGGAATTATCACAAATGTGGTGTATTATCATCTTTCAATAACATCCAGGAAAATCTACACTGGAAATATCCTTTTATAATATTACTATTTTTGCATATTAACCTAAATCAATTTGGTGACTCACATTTATTAGATTCTTTTTGGTAATCATCAGTCTTTTTTACAGAGGTAGATAATAAATTCAGGCCTTCTCACTGACAACATTTTTATCAGATATAATATTACGAAAAAATCAATTTTCAGGTGGAATCCTACAACTCATATCTTTATGAGCAAACAGGTCCAAAATCCATTGATACCACCTGTTCTCTAATATCACTGCAGTCTTTGCTCTTTATTCTTTGGGTTCTATGATTGCACCTTATATGAAATATTCAAGATTCATTCAAAACATGTGCAGCCATATTCTAGAGGTACAATTTAGCTGAGTTTTTACACAGATTTGGGTGACAAAGTATATTATCACTTAGTTTCTGGACACAGAATCAGTTTGGGATAATAAACTGAGGACATATTTTGAAATATAGTGGGTTACAGGGCTGGATACATTCTTAAAATCCTGTTACTGCAAGGGCAGGGGTTCCTGTATACAATGTTTTGGCAGTTCACACACCATGAACACTACTCATTACACCACTGAAAGAAACCATTTCCATGATTCATTACACTAACACATCCTAAGGTGTTGGCTGGATATCACATTAACAGAAATACATACAAATAGTTTACTCTGCACTGTGGACTTCTAAATAAAATCACTTAAATGCTAGATAGCATCCTCCGGAGAGAGCCTTCTTAAAGGATATGGTTTAGAAAATTAGCTGTTCTTATGGAAGAGAGTAGGTTAAAACTAAACAATGCATAGACACATTTCTTATTCAGGGAGATATATATTATATATTTAAGTAAATTATATATACTTTGATATTGTCACAAGAATATAGAACTAAACACGAGAGCACAAAACTAAACTAGAAGGCAGAATAAAGAATAAAATGTTATTTTTGTAAATAACTTTGTTAACTATAAGAATTGTAGTTGGAGAACACAAAAATGTGATCACCAATGTATCACACATTGCTTTCAGTATGCATGCCACCTAATACATGATACCATGCCCAGGAGCGACACAGCCGATCAGGTGTTACTGCCTAATTCACTCATTAGGTCCATGACCAAACACTATGACACAGATTCCAAATTATAGCTGACACTGAATTCCAACATTTAATAGCTTAGTATGTTGGTTTGAATAATAAAATTTTAAATATTTTTAATGAAATGGTAAAGTAAGAAACTGAATCAGAACTAAGAGAAAAAGGAAGTGTGTGTGAGACATGATGTGTTTGTGGGTGTGTGTGCATGTGCGTCTTTATTTCCATAACAGAAGGAAAAAAAATCTTTGGGCACCAGACTGTATTATAAACACTAAATTTCTTACGTCATGCATGAGGACAGGAAAAAAAGAGAATAGAGCTTTAAGGGACAAGAAAGCTGTGAGGAAAGACAACATTTTATGTGGTCAAAATACTGAAAATGTTAAAATATCAAATGAAGTGCTGCTTTAAGCAATTTGAAATGTTTATACATCTAAGAATATAAATGTATATAAATGCATGGTGCATATTGTTAGAAATGGTTTTCTGATGCTGATTATCTTGCTACACAGGATGGCGGGTGCTGTTTAATTCACAAAATAGTAGCTATTATCTTGTATGTGATTCATGAATCATTAAAATATTGATATTTGTGCTTAGGGATCCTGAACATTACTAACCCTAACATAATCAAATGGAAAACTTTTATCTGAATAAAGAACTAAGTCATCAGCCACAACATGGCAGCCAGTGTTATAACTGAGTATCAGAAATTCGTATATGGGCAAGTCATTTTAAAACCACCTCAGGCTTTTACTCTCCCTGCAGTGTAGCACAATAAAGAGAAAGACAGTACAAGAAACACAGCCTCTTTGAGACAGAAGGGTCGTGTCGTCCAATCTCCATCTCAATGAAGGAATACCTTGTACAGCATGCTTAAGGAACAGCCATCGGTCTCCCTTAAATGAGCCCCATGGCAGGGAGTATGTTGTGAAGACACTTCTTCTATTTGGAAAGCTATTATTCTCAGAAAGTCCTTTGTTATTTGGAGTGAAAATGTGCCAGCCCATTGTTCGTGGGTCTACATCCTGAAAACACAAAATAAATCAACTTCCTCTTCCAAATGAAAATTCTTCATATATTTTAAAATACAATAATGTTTCTGGCTTATCTTTTCCTCTTCAGGCCAAGACGTCACAGTTTTGTGAAACTGTCCCTTGTGTGGACCCTCCAAATACTGGGAAAATTTGTTTGGAGAGTATTAATCGGTCAATCTTCTCTTTGTGCAGGGCACCTACAATGGGATGTAATGTGTCATCAGTAGAATGACAAAAAGTCACAGTCAGAGACCATGCTTTCTGCATATGGACACTATACTGCTATAAATGCAACTGAATGTGGATTTTCTTAGAGCCATATGTGTACGTCTACTTGCTTGCTTTTGCCAGGCACATCACACACTTGTTTCTATAGAATTTGTCACCACTCAAAAATTTCCTATTCGCAACGTAGATTTCCACTCATCCTGCAAGTACGTTATTTACTTTTGAAAACCAAAATGCAAAACTTTTATCAAGTCCTCCCATATACGCTTTCTGGTTTTTGTTCATAATTACAACACTTCAGGATCTTCAAGTCCAGGGATACTGAACTTCGTCACATAAGCACACACATTATTATCTCCTTAAGTTCAAGGTTTTTGCATTTACTGTTTTCTCTTCCTGAAAGGCCCTTGCCAATTCCAAGCTACCTTACTCAGCTCAGACTGCTACTAAAAGACACCATAAACTGAGTGGCTTGACCAACACTTATTTCTCACAGTTCTTTACGTTTGAAGTCCAAGATCAGGGTGCCAGTAGCATCAGGTTCTTGGTGAGGGCGTCTTCCTGGTTTATAGACAGCATTATTGCTGTGTTCTCACACAGCAGAAAGACAGCTAGTTAGCTTTCTGTCCTCTTCTTATAAAAGCATCAATCCCATTCATGATGGTTCCACTCTCATGACCTAATTACCTACACTAGGCCCCCACCGTCAAATAGTCAAATACCATCACTCTGGGATTAGGGTTTCAACATATGAATTGGGGGGAATGCAAATATTCAAACCTACCCACACTCACTCTTTTCAATTTCTTTTAACTGGCTTGCTAACTTTTGCACACTGTTCTGTTCCACCTTTAAAGATCCTCTTGGAAAGTCCCAACGAACAACCAGTTATATGTTATTTATACACCAAAGTGCTCCTTGCTAGCATTCAATAGTCTCACCAAACAGCCTACATTGGTCTCCCATGCGAAATAGAGCATTCTTTAAGTGCAGGCTTCATGTTTTTTTCTGTGTGCTGTAGTCCAGGCAGAAAGCAGAGGGCCTGACACCTAGTAGTTGCTCAGTATGTAGCTATTGATCAAGGTAGTCAACGTAGAGTCTGAATTCTACAACGTGGTATGTCAGCAACCTCTACCTGTTGTCATCCAGCCTCGTTTTTGATATCCATTAAGGTAATATATGTAAAATAGGAAAGGGCCAAAGGTGTCCTACAAAATGACATTAATCTGTGCCTTTCAGCTAATATTTTTTTCTACATTTTAGGTTAACATTTTCCTCTGCATTCAATCCTCCTATTTGTATTGCTTTCTCCAAATTATAACACATTTTTCCAAAGACCATAATAAAATTGAAATATATCCATTCTGTTTTCCTAGTAATGCAACTTGAAGGAATATGACAATGCTTTGACACAACTTCTTAGTGAGTTCGTGTAATGGGATACAGTGGACAAAATAGGAACCTCACGATCAGTCAGATCATTGACAGCCCTGTGAGCTGAGATTATTATCACATTTTTTTCATTGGTAAAGTGAAAATATTAATATGGTCTTATGACAGATTTTTGTGACGATTAAATAAAATGTACTAGTAGCTATTACCACCTGCATCAATTTGTTGTTTGACCTCAGTATTCAGAAAAGCTTTTGCCTAAAAATTTTGGACTATTAGAAAGGTTCAATATTAAGGTTACTATCATATTATCCCAGATCAACCATTTAAAAATAAAAACAAAAACAATCATTCTTCTCTAGACTTTAACTTCTCTCTCATGTTTTTGATTCATAAGAGATTACAAAAGTAGATACAAAACACTTCGATAAATGTTGTAATTCCAAAATATAATTCTACTTAATGTATTCCAAGAGTCGGTAAACTTTTTCTATAAAGGACCAGATAGTAAATATCTTTAGCTTTGCAGACTCTACCATTGGTATTTTAGCTGATCATCTCTACCTATAGAACAAAAGCAGTTACGGACAGTATATACATGAATGAAAGTGTCTGTACTCCAATATATCTTTATTTATAAAAACAGACAGATTTGTCCTGTAGACCATAGTTTGCCAACCCTTGGCTATGATTTTGAACTCACTTAAAAATGGAAGTTTGCATTCATATTTTCTGTCCCGTTTTACCATGCATATGTTACACTCTCGTATTTGAACTGTGATGTGTTTGGCATAAAAGAAAAGAAATATAGAAATTATACAGTCTATGTTTAATCTAATAAATCTGATTATGTTGCCGCATCCTTTCTTTTTCCATCTTATTACTACCCCCAAGGCTTCAAATATATTTTGTTGCTTTTAGCATTTTTCAAAACTCACAATCCGTACTCTGGATTTCCCAAGGCTATTTTTAAAGATTCACAACAATGTTTTTCAACATTTATATACATTGCACTGTCTGAAATCTGAACATTTTCCTTCACAATTTGAGCTTATAATATAGAGTCAATAATTTCTTTACATGACTCTCTTTTTTCTTCCTCATTGGACTTGTTCTCAATTGCAGAGTTGGAAGTGGTTGGAATTGCATTTTAGAAACTCTCATTATTCTTCAGCTATAAAGCCTTAAAGAAATTGTTTTAAAAAAATGAGTTTATTGAAGTATAACCTACATATGCAGGCGAGCAAGTCATAAGTGTGTGGCTCAATCAATCCTCACCAAGTAAGTATACCGTATAACCATCTCCAGGCCAAAGGCAAAAAAAGGTCTAGCACTAGAAAAACTCCCAGTCAATACCAACCTTAAAAGTAAACATTATCCTTACTTCCAATATCATAAACTATATTTATCTACTCTTGTATTTTATATAAATGAAATGATACATTATATATTGGCTTCTCTGGTTCAGTATCATATATGTAAGATTCATTCATAATTATAGATGTACCAGTAATCCTTCATTCTCATTGAGCTATTTTTTTTTTTTTACTACAACAGAGATTATTTATCCTAATTAATGTTGATGAGCATTTACATGATTTCCAGGTTGTGGCTATTTCGTATAGTGCTGTGAACATTCTTTTGCACTTCTTTTTGTAAACACATAGATGAATTCTGTTGGAGAGGAATTGCTGGGTTGATAGGTTATGCCTATGTTCAGCTTTAATGTTATTGTTACAGACAACCTGTTTTCCAAAGTTATTATAAGAATTTGCATAGCCACCTGCAGCAGACAAAAGTTCTACTTTCTCCAGATTATCACCCCAAATTAGTATTGTTATTATTATTATTAATTTGAAAAATCCTCATGAATGTTTAATCTAACTCCAACAGCATAGTTTCTATTTTTATTCTTTCTTTTTTTCACTACCTACTTCTTGACATTACCTTTGATTTATTTCCATTCCTGAAAGTCATTTTTCACCTGGCTTCTTAAAAATGACTGCTTATTAAAAGAAAGACACATGTTCTTCAAGCTCTTATCCCTGAAGCTCTAGTAGGAAAACTGGTGTGCATTTGCAGCAACACAGTAGGTATCACCTCAGGAAAAGAACTCACCAGACAGGTTATTAAGTCTCCATAATTTCTAAGAAACATTATCACTTGGAACAAATCACTAATTAATGACTGTTTTGGGTCACTGTTACACACACACAGTTACCTATACATAACACAAAACTCAGTCCCCCAGGTTCAAACAAATGCAAGCTCTAGTGACATATACTGAATAACTTAACAACTAAGAACTTCAATTTTCTCACCTATAAAATAGAAATCATAATGATCTTTCATAGTATTTGGGGGAAGATAGCATATATTATGCATCTTATCAGGCATCCAGTGCTTTATATCTACTAAATACATAGTAGTTGTTTTTATTGTTATTACATCTAACTTTTCTCTGTGCCCGTATGCACTGTTCCTTATTGATATTGTGGGAAAGACTTCAAGACCAGACTGAGTTTTAGAGCATATCTACTCTGTGTACTAAATTCCATGCAGTCTGAGGGCAGGAACAACTAATTTTGTTTACCTCTTCTACAGAGCTGAATCTAAGCTCTTTCTCAGAAAATAATTCAATTTTGTCTCCTACATTCTCAATAGCATTCCCTCTGTTGGGAATAGCTCAGTATTTACCGTTCTTTCATAATCATCTCTGGCTGCAAAATCTTTCAGCCAAGGTCATATCAAAGTATGTCAGAGAAACCCCAGTGACTGATTAGAGACAGCAGGTTTTTGTTTTGTTTTGTTTTGTTTTGTTTTTAAATGTGCCTGTGAATTTTTCTTTCTCCCAATCTGATTCAATCAATAATTACACTCCCTTAGCCAAAAGATGTTAAACAATCAGCAAAACAAAGAAACACGGATGTTCCAAGCCTATCTGAGGAAGGAGATGGTGGGGAAGGAAATACTCACAATTGGTTTTTTCCACGTGTTCTACAGTCTCGCTAATCATAGTGTTTTCTGATGACTAGTAGTGTACCAACTTCACCATGGTAGTTGTTAGAAATGCAGAACTATCTCAGACATAGTTGGATAAGGCCAAATTTCAATATGGTCCCTAAGATTTCCTCCCCTTGGTGTACACAGCCTGTGTAGGCATCTTACCACGATTATGAGTGGGACCGTGAACATGGTAGCATTCATTCCATGATTTGATTATATTATATGGCAAAGGTAAAAGGACTTTGGTGATATACTAAAAGTTCCTAATTAGTCAACTTTTAGTCAATCCAAGGGGAGATTATCCTGAGTAAGCCTTGCCTAATCAGGTGAGCACTTTAAAAGAGGGTCTACAGGTTAGAGACAGAGAAGTCAGAGAAATTTGAAGAAGCAGACATACACTCCTGTTTGCCTTAAAGAAACAGCCCTGAGAAGAGGCTTATGTAGCAGGAAATTGTGGGAGGCCCTTAGAAGCTGAGGTTCTCAATTCTGTAATCACAAGAAATTCTGCCAACAACTAATGAGCTTGAAAGGTAATCCCAAACCTCATATGGGATTGCAGGCCCTGGCAACACCGTGATTTCAGCCAAAGCAAAGAAGTCACATAACTTGTATCCATAAGCCTCACCCATGGAAACTATGAGATAATAAACATGTGTTGTCTTAAGCCATTAAGTTTGTGATGTTTTGTTACAAAGCAGTAGAAAACATACACATACTAAATCAGAATCTGCATTTTTAATAAGAATCTCAGTTGATTCTTATGCCCATTTAAGTTTTCCTTTTAGTCCATAGCTAAAGTAACACTGTCATGAGCAGCTCCAAAGGAAGAAAGGAAATATAATAGATATTACAAGAATTATTTATCATGAATTATAATGGTTAAAAATTAGCATAAATACTTAATATCTGAATATTTATAAATTAGACACAGGTATGATTCCAAAATTCATTTTGCACATTATAAAATACACATGAAATAGAAATTTGAAAGATTGAAAAAGCATTAAATAATATTTGAAAACTTTTTCTTTTGTATATTAAAATATTTTCTCAGGCCAGGCACGGTGGCTCACGCCTGTAATCCTAGCATTCTGGGAGGCTGAGGCGGGAGGATCCTTTAGAGCTTAGGAGTTTGAGACCAGCCTGAGCAAGAGCGAGACCCGTCTCTACTAAAAATAGAAATAAATTAGTTGGACAACTAAAAATATATAGAAAAAATGAGCCGGGCATGGTGGCGCATGCCTGTAGTCCCAGCTACTTGGGAGGCTGAGGCAGGAGGATCGCTTGAGCCCAGGAGTTTGAGGTTGCTGTGAGCTAGGCTGATGCCACAGTACTCTAGCCTGGGCAACAGAATGAGACTCTGTCTCAAAAATATATGTATATTTTTTTCACTAAATTTATTAGTAATAATATTGTTAATAATACTGTTATATCAATTTATATATTTATATTTCTTACATGATAATGGTAGCAATGTACTGAATGTTCAGGACTTTTTCTGAATATATTTGTTTTGCGTTATCATACAAAAATTTGAATGTAAAACTTTAAGTCCAAGTTGTACCTTTACTTAATTATTATTAAGTATGATCTGAACAGACGTTTCTCAGAAGAGGACATACAAATAGCCAACATATATATGAAAAAAATGCTCAGCAGCATTAATCATCAGGAAAATGCAATTCAAAACCACAATGAGATATCATCTCACCCCAATTAAGATGGTTGTTATCAAAAAGAGAAAAATACCAAATGCTGGCAAGGATGCAGAAAAAAGGGAAGTTTTATTCACAGTTGGTGAGAACATAAACTAGTTTAGCCACTATGGAGAACTGTATAGAAGTTCCTCAAAAAATTACAAATAGAATTATCATATGATCCAGCAATTCCACTACTGGACATTTATCCAAAGGAAAGGAAATCAATATATTAAAAAGACATCTTCGCCTCATCTTTATTACTGCACTATTCACAATAGCCAAGATAGGGACTCAACCCAAGTGTCTAACAACAGATGAATAGATAAAGAAAATTTGGCATATATGCACAACGGAATGCTACTCAGCCACAAAAAAAGAATGAAATACTGTTATTTGTGGCAACATAGATGGAACTGGAAAACATTACGTTAAGTGAAATAAGCCAGGAATAGAAAGTTAAACAGCACATGTTCTCGCCCATATATAGTACCTAAAAAAAGTTGATCTTATACAAGTAAAAAGTAGGACGGAGGATACTAGAGGCTGGGAAGGGGAAAAGGAGGAAGAGGACCAGGAGAGATTTGTCAAAGGATACAAAATTACAGCTAGATAGGAGGAATAAGTTCTAGTATAGTAATGTTATATATTTTCAAATAGCTAGCCAACAGGATATCGAATGCTTCCAACGCAAAGAAATGATAAATGTTTGAGATGGATATGCTAATTACCCTGATCCAATTACTATAACAAAACATCACTATGTACCCCATAAACGCACAGAATTATGAGTCTATTAAAAAATTTATAAAAACGAGTGAGAAAAATTCATCTACAAAACTCAGTAAATTTCTAAATGAAAACTTGGGCCACTGTGAGAGTAAAGAACACTTGGAAGGCAAAATCACAAAAGAAAATTGCCCCCTTTTCAAAGAACTTCTCTAGGGATCTCCATTTTGAGTTTCTCAGAAAACAAAAACAAAAACAAAAAATTTCAATCATAGTGTCATAGCTCAGGCCTGAAAGAGGGAAGTGGCTGCAGATACGAAAAAGCAGGGATTCTTCTTGGATGTTTCTTCCCTGTACAACAAAAGCCATAAGCTGCTGGGAGAGTCACAAACCCAGTTGCTTCAGCAAAAGGACGAAATCCATTGTGACCCTTGGAAGGGAAAATTAAAAAGAAAACAAAGCCTTCTACTCCTAGAGAAGGAGCAGGGAAGTGTCCTGTTCCCAGATCACTAGAGTACTCCTATTGCTGGGAGGAAAAGAAAACTTCCTCTAGCACCATTTACATCAAAGGCACAAGGCAATATTGGGCTATATTTGAAGCAGAGGCAGGGTCCTTGAGAAAGCCTCCCTGCAGACACCAGGGACACAGGGACTGAGGTACAATCAGGCCAGCAGAAAATTCTCTGCCTTCTGCCTGTAGTATGTGAATATCAATATGATCATTTGCTCTCCATGGTACAATAAAGGCTCTTTATTATTTATGTCTTTTGGTAATGTAAAGACATTATTATTTATTAAAATGTATGTGAAAGATAAGACCTATCATTATGGATCAATTCAGATTTTACTACTTAATTAAATCCTTAGGTAACATTTAATAAAATATTTATAATTTAATCATTTCACAGTTTATATTTAATGTAATTTACCTTGAATTACGTTCATAATTTAATAAAAACATTCTTTCACTTTGCTATAAAATTATTTTAAGTTGTTTAAGTTACAAGAAAGAAAATTTTACTTTTACTCAATCTTGATGAAATTTTCCACCCCTCCCTTAAATTCTGAATGTAGTAATAAATAACTTTTATGCTAAGTGTGAAATTATTTTTGACTTTCGAACTACACATTGAATTCTATTTTGCATCTTATTTATTTTGGAAATGGAGTTTTTAAACAATTATGAATAATCCCTGCTTAATTTGGTGATATACTCGATAAAATGTCAAGGGCACTATGTTATTCATATCTCTTCTTAATTTCTCCTTAGGCAAAGCTTTTTTAAAGTCAACTATTAATATTACAAACCGAACTTTATGCTGTATATTTACTTATGACATTTGCCGTATACTCAGACCCTGTCTGCAATATGATCAATAAAAGGATCAAGGAATCCTTTCTAATAGAAATAAGAAACACGCCATTAAAATATACATCCAGTCAGCCAAAAGTCCTCAACTCTTTCTACCTCACCGTTCTGACTTGTTTAAAGTACTCATTTCCCCCTTCCTAAATTACTTTAATAACCCCCTTTATATCAGTCTTTTTACATCTGAAATTTAATTTATCATTCTAGCTATAGGCTTTTAAAAATAGAAATAGTGTCTAAAGATGACGTTTTTATGTCTTCATTATAGAATCTGTATTGCTTTTCATTTTGGAATTGAGACTGGTTATAAAAATATATGGCATAGAAAAAAATCTATTCTATATTTGAAAACAAATTTATTCTAGTCAATTGCAAGTACCACAAATACTCAGTAATTACCATGTAAAAAAAGTTTATATTTTATCTTTATCTACTTTTTTTTGATTTATGATCCCCAAACTCTGTTTATGCCTGAGAAATTCAAACTCAAGATTTTTAAAACTAAAAAAATATAAAAAATAGCAATTTTTCTTTGTCTTACTTTTACAGCATTAATTTATCCTCATGATTAAATCTCAGTGTTAAACTATTTATCTAACTTAGAGGTTGCAGGAGCATCTTCTAGTATTTTTATGGATATCTTACATTCTTAAAAAATTTTAGAAAATTTTTAATAATCATTGTTTTACTAAAAGTTAAGTGCTTTGTTTTATTATGGGTGTGGTTTTTAACAGGAAAATGTTGAAGAGTTAAAAATAAATAATAAAATATACAAGTTTTATTAAATAGGCAAAGCAAGACTTACAGCATTTACTACTTTTTCTTTACATTAAACATTTCTAATAAAGACCTGAAGGAAAATAGGAAGAAGCCTTCAGGAATGTTGATTTACATTTTATTTACATATCACAAGACTGCAAATGCTTGTAGAATAAGTAAGAAAAAATAAGTGCCAGTGTTTGCAGAATAAATAAATAAATGAGTGAATGAAAGTGTTAAAAGTGCTTTGTTGGTACAAAATTATTCTGGATTAACTCCACCCTAAATCTCCTCAACACACACCGAATGCCTCTAGAAATGCTATAGTCTCCTGAGAAAACTTGATCTATACTCTAATTAGAATATACCCTCTGAGATTTACGTTACTATGATTCCTCATAATGACCTGATGGCCAATGATAAGGACCTTTTGTAATTACCCTTTGATAATAATGCTCCTTCAAAGGTGTGGTCTTAGTGTATTCCCTTCAATTATTTCACCGCACATCTTGAACCTTTAAGTAGAGACCTGGGATAGCACTCTCCCTCCTGAATCAATTCATAGGTCTGAACGTTCAAAAATTCTTTGATGAATGTGCTCTACATGTCCTTCTGATCCAGTGGAAAGAGCTCTGTACTCAGTTTAATGGTCAACACTTGAAATAAAAGATGCTGATTTAATCTCTATGATATATTAATATTTAGTCTCATCTGTTAAGAAATTTTTAGGGAATTTTCTTGAATAATTATAAACATCAGAAATAGATAATTCAAGGGGTACATTTTTGAGATCTTTATTACAAAATCTACCTTTAAGACTATCAAGAAAACTATCATTTAAGAACTGATCAAAATTGCAATGTTGACATTCACACAATTTGTACAATGGGGACTGATTTGATTTTTGGACTTTAAACCTCTGATTAATGACTAATCCTATATTACAGTCTCACAAACTTACCAAATCTACATTTCCAAGATGAAGCACAGTAACAGATACCCTTATGACACATTTTTACTTTTTGTAAACTGTAAAGGTGGCCATTATACTTATCAACAGTGCATTTAATAGATTTTAAAGGTATTTTTCACCTTAGACAAGTATTTAGACATTTCTTTTTCTCTTTTTTAATTTTAATTAGGAGACAAAAATATACTAATGATACAATAGTAAAGACAATGAATTTTCCAGAAATAAATCCAGGGACCATGTAATTTCACATGATTTATAAATATAAAACTATGCAACAAAATTATTGTCATATTACTGTCCTAATAGTCCACAAAGCCTGAAGAAAAATATTAATAATTTTACCCATAAACATGAAGAAAATAGCATGTTATATGAAAATAAAAATAAAGAATGTGTGTTTACAGCAAAGTGTTTAGGCTGATAAGAAAACTGATTCAATGGATCAATAAGCAAAGACATCAAAAGATAATTTATGCAAAAGAAAATATGATCAATAAATAAACACAAATTTTTCATTTACTATAATTTATCTGTTTTCACTGCCACAGATAAAGGGTCGGTCTGCTGCCTAGTTGTTAGGTCCATGTGTCACCAGAAGTTCTGCCCCAAATGAGTCATGAGGACTTGTTATTATCTGATGAGAAAAAAAGTAGAATTTCTGAAATGTATAGTGTCTCAAATGTTATTTACATTTTGCTTTTGCTTTGCATTATATGTTCATCGAACCAAGATAACAGAATCGTGTTCTAGTCTGTGTTAATTCCTTTAAAAATGCATTATCTTTGTATTTTCCAGCTTCTATAACAATAAAATAGCTTTGGCTTTATACTCATTTTGCAAAAATGGAACAAATTAATTGGAATGACATTTTTAATCACTTCACATTAAAAACCTTGTTTAGATTATTTTCTTTCCAGTGATGACTAAGTTGATTGAGCTCCTAGCTGTATTCTATCTCATGTTGGTCAAAGAAATTTTTTGATGATAATTAGAGAAAGCAAATAAATATCAGATGCTGTGAGTTTTGCATGTATTTCTTATTTGTAATCTATGAGATCTGTATCCTCTGCATGCAGTCTATACTACATTTTTTCATATGTATAGTTTTAATGCATACAATGAGTTTATCAAGATATAGGCTTGCCAAAATCATTAAAACATCTGATTATCTGAGGTTCAATCCAGACAAAAAGTTTTTATTATGAAGGCTCACTATGAGAATAGATATTGGACCAGTTGCTGGAAATACAAAAGTGATGATGACTCTGTCCTTAAGAATCTTAAAAAGTAGTAAGAAGACAGAGAAATTGAAGTAAATGTAGTCAGGAGATAAAACAATAAAAATAAGATATAGTAAAATCTAAAAGAAGAAGCTATTAGACTATAGAGGAAGGGCCTTTCAAGAAAATGATGAAAAAATGTGTTAGAGGAGATGATGCTTGAACTGAATCTTGCCAGCCACCTCACTGGGATGATCAAATGATAAAGGCTGATATTTTGTCTTCATCTTTTAGATTTTGATTTAGGAATTATGACTTTTTTTAGTGACCAAAAGAAAAATCTTTATTAAATTAGCTTTAGTCTTCACCCTTTCAAACTCACTCTACATAAAAAACAAACATTATACATGCATAAGATTAGTTTTCTCAACTTCAGTACATATAAATAAGAATGACAATTATTAAATATAATAATTATTTCTAAAAGAGAGAAAAATATAATAGTAACCTGAAAACACTTTGGCCAATTCCTAGTCATAGTCACACAAAACTGCCTTCTAAGGAATATCAACCAGTGAGGCAGTTAAATTTGTATTTTCAGCTTTGAAGAATTAAACTTAAAATGCATTAGTTCCTTTATCTTCTATGAAAAATAACCTACTCTCAGAAACAGCGTAAACATTGATACGGTTGTCTGGCTCCGACATTAAAATATGGGCTGAATTACAGCTTATTATAATAACCTAGCTAAGAAGCCTTTGAAAATTAGCAATGGATCAACATATTTACATAAATTCAAAGCTTTATCTTGGGATAAAAAGTAACATAGGTCATTCACCTCCTTTAAAGGGAACATAGAAATTAAGCATTTCACTCACAACCAGTCAAGATTCTCATACAGAAATGTTTCTTAAATAGAAAATTTCTCTTCACAGACACTATGTCCATTTTCTTCATGATCTTCTCTTTTCACCATATCTAAAAAAATTGTCATACTCTGATATCAATTTTCCACTTTCCCAGACAGAAATAATAGGGTTTTCACATAGCACAACAGAAACATCATAATCTGTGGGAGTAAAACATAGAAGTTCTGAGTAAACCTGATCCCTAAATACTACTTGGAACTGGTATTCTTTGAATTAAATTTCATTCATTGATTCTTAAAGTGAAGTTATAATAAAGCATGGTTCTTTTTTAATAATATTAGTATCTACAAAAACAACTCTGATTTGTTACCTGATACATTTCTTTTTCAAAAAGGTAGCCCCAAACTTGTCTTTGAACATCCCAATTCAACAAGTAGCCCCTTTGAAAAGAAAGGATTGTAAAAGAGTCCAGAAGGGTCTTTTATATCAACTGTCTTGTTAGCAGTAAAAGTTTTAAGACATGTTGGTTTTGACCTGAACTAACAGGAACAACCGAGACATTTTCATGGCTGTAACCAGTTTTGGCATTGTTGGCTCTGTTATCTAGCACGAAGGGCGTCATGTTAGCACTAACGACACTGCAGCTGCCATCACTTTCCCTTCCTAACCCTTCTCCTCAGCAGAATTGTTTTTAAGATACATACTTGGGAGCATGACGTTCTTCTGCAAATATCAGCTGTCTTTAAGAGAGAAGAATCCAGTGACAGGATAAACTTGAAAACCTAGTGCAGTATGTTATTCCTGAGTATGTGAGACCTAATGTACAGCTTGGTAAATGATCCATTTTAATCAATAGCACTGTTTAGAGAATATAAATGTCATTTTTTAAAATGTTTAATACATGAACTAGCTACGCTGGTCATAGTCACCCAGAGTTTAAGGATCAGTCGGCATTAAATACCAGCAGAATAATAAAATGAGTGATAAACTTTCCAAATGAAATTTCTTCCAAAAGTAAAGTCAGCAAAATACTGCATAAGTTGGAAAAAATATTATGAGAAAATATTGATACTTGGAAGTATGCATTTTCTTGAAAAATAAAAAAACAAAGGGAGAAATGAACTCAAAGCTTCTGTTTTATGGTTGATATACTGGTCAATGGTTGATAATATTGGTCAAAATTTCCACCAACATTTACCACTGAAAGATTGAAAACTGATTTGTTAGATATCTTATTTGCTCTGTTTTGCAGTTACACATTTTTCAGATTAACTGTCTAGAACAGAGCCTCAAATTGACATGAGAAAAACTGAAGCACAACCACTTGACAATCATGTATAAAATGAAGCCTCAGATTATGGGCAGCAAAAATTCCAAAGCCAGCAAAAGGTATCAAAAGAGAAAGAATATGAAAAAAGTGATAAACTCAAAAAGCCCACGGAGTACAGTCCTTTGGTGATGGGTACCTGGTATCCTTGTTTCACAGCCCTGATTAGTAATCAGTGTTTATAATGGAGGGACAAAATCATCAATAAAATATTCTATATACTATGTTTATAGAGACATGGAGGTACATAATTCGCTTTAGATATATTTAAATTAAATTTCAATAGTAAAATGTCCAAATATGTTTTGAACATGAAGGAGAAATTATTAGTATATTTATGTGAAAAATATACTTCCATATACAATCATAATTTATAAAATTAGAAAAAAATTGTATAATTTTATACTAGCTTTAATTTTTTAGTAATTTGTACAAGCAATGTTTTAAAAATTTCTGATGTTTAATTATGACATTTTCAAAAATCTTATGATCATGTTAACTAAAAATGTTCTGTCATGTCAAATCATTTTTCACCTATACTCTCTCTAATATAGCATAAAACTATTAAAACCAGGTTCCACTAGGTATGCTACAAAAGTCAAATGACTGTTTTCGTAAAAACCAGTATAATATTCCCATGATGAGTTTCCTGGGCCTAGAAGGAGCTGCATTTTCAAGAAAACTTACTTTATTCTACTTCAACTAGCAATTTGTTCCTAAACTCATTTGCAATCCTTGACATATAATGTAATTTTTCCCTCCATTTCTTCTATAAATGAAGTTGTCCTCTAAAAATAAAGCTTATTAGTACCAGTAGAAATAAAAATGGAGCTTTTTATTTAATAAACATCTTTAATAAAAAGCAGACACATTCAATTAGGCACCCTGGAAAAAATGCTGACCTCTACATCAAGCTGTCCTTCTTGAAGTGCAAGTTATCTTAAATATTAGTTATATTTTACTTGAGTATTACTTTATATATTCATTAATTTAATTTAAATAAAAAGTCAATTGTGCCTTCATTCTGAATAATACTCATTTGCTCTAATTAAATATTTAATATTTATTACACTCTTCAAAAACCATTATGGGTGTAATTTTTTTCTACTGAAAATGAACAAAATGATATTTTAAAGTGTGATAGCATGCCAAGTACATAAAATTATCCCAATTTATTTGTTTTCCCACAACTAATATTTCTATATGACATAGCAACCATAATTTCAGTTTCTTTTTTTCTCACAAATATCTTCTTTATGATCTAGCAATATAATGTTTGATAGATAATACGAGAACCTCCTATTCCTTTTGGTCATATTTTTAATATATACTCATAACACATATTTAAACCTAGATATTTACCTGACTGATTTAAAACTTTATATACACATAAAACCTTCCCAGGAATATTTATAGCAGCTTTATTAATAATTGCCCAAAACTAAAATGATCCATGATGCTGTTCAATAGGTCAATAGATAAATCAATTAAGACATATCCATATTATGAAAAGTTATTTAGCATTAAAAAGAAATGAGTTATCAAGTCACAGAAAAACATGAATGAATCTTACCATATCTTACCATATGGTGAATATTGATGACTAACTGAAGTGACTATTTTGTTAATGCAGTAGATATATTTGAAATATGACAACAATTTACATTAGAATACTCATATTAACTTAGTTAAGACAATCTATCACAAGAGCAAACAGACAACCTACAGAATGGGAGAAAATATTCACATGCTGCACATCTGATAATGGGCTGATAACTAGAATCTATATAGAACTCAGGAAAATCAGCAAGAAAAAGTCAAATAACCCTATCAAAAAGTGGGCAAAGGACACGAACAGAAAATTTTCAAAAGAAGATAGGATAATGGCCAACAAACATGAAAAAATGCTCAACATCGCCAATCATCAGTGAAATGCAAATCAAAACCACAATGAGATATCACTTATCTCCAGTGAGAATGGACTTTATCAAAAAGTCCAAAACAGTAAATGTTGCCATGGATGTGGAGAGATAGGAACACTCATACACTGCTGGTGGGACTGCAAACTAACACAACTTCTGTGGAAAGCAATATGGAGATACCTCAAAGAACTGCAAGTAGAACTGCCATTTGATCCAGCAATCCCATTACTGGGCGTCTACCCTAAGAAAAAAAAGACATCCTATAAAAAAGACATCTGCACTCAAATGTTTACAGCGTCACAATTCACAATTGCAAAGATGTGGAAACAACCCAAGTGCCCATCAATACATCAGTGGATTAATAAAATATGGTATATGTATACCATGGAGTACATACTACTCAGCCACAAAAAACAATGGCGATCTAGTATCTCTTGTATTATCCTGGATAGAGCTGGAACACATTCTGCTAAGTGAAGTATCCCAAGAATGGAAAAACAAGCACCACATGTACTCACCATCAAATTGGTATTAACTGATCAACACTTAAGGGCACATATGCTAGTAACATTCATCGGGTGTCGGGCAGATGGGAGGGTGGAGGAGGGGATAAGTATATACACACCTAACGGGTGCGGAACACCGTCTGGAGGATGGACATGCTAAAAGCTCTGACTTGTGTGGGAGAAAAGGCAATATTTGTAACCCAAACATTTGTACCCCCATAAAATGCTGAAATAAAAAATTAAATTAAATTAGAAATAAATAAATAAATAAAAATAAAAATAAATAAATTGAACCAAATGCACCAAAATACATTTTGATTTCCCACTTAATTCCCTAAGCGACTGTTAAACAATCTTTACAATTCAGCATTACACTAGATACAGAGAGGATTTAGTCAGCAAATTTAAAATGTCTGCATAAAAAAATCAAGACTTGAAAATATCTGGGATATTTCTTCTTACATTAGAAGAAAATTCTCATTATTTAATCTTTTGAAATTTGAGTTTCTTTTTCTCTATGATTTGAAATAACAAGCGGTATATAATCCTAAGCAAGTCTGCAAAGAATATCAAAAAGGCAAGATGAACCTTTCCCTCACTTCCTTGAGATCCAAGAAATAAATATGCCACTAGACTGTTATACGGTACGTAAATACAGATCTCTATTTAGTACCAACTTATGAGATGTACATATTTTCATCTTAATTATCTAAGAATTAATACATTTAATTTTAATGTATTCATTCCTGAGATTATTAGATTCAGTTAATTATGAGATTTATTCATTTTGAAGGAAGTTTAATATAATGACTACATCTTAAGGAGAAAATATTCCAACTATAGGATTTATAGGGAAAGCAAGTTAAATGAATCCATGTGACTAAAGCCTAATTGCAAGTATACCAAAAACTCCATTAATACCACTCACCTATATTAACATAATAAATATAAAAAATAAAAACCTCATTCTTTTGTTGAAAAGTTTGTTTCAACCTTGCAATGGCATTTAATTCAAACAAAATCGATCCCGATTAAGAATTGAAATGGATCTTAATATTTCCTAGAAGGGTGCAATGTTTTTAAATAAATTATAGTATTATACAATATTACAGTTAAATTTATTACTAAATTATGAAGAAGAGATTATATTATTTTTGCCTAACTATGTGGAACATCCTCTAGTTCAGGAAAACTTTTACATTTCTTGTTATAGCAAAACCATCTAAATTTCCTACCTCTGCTAAAATGTGTATTTCTATGTCAGAATCCATTCATGAAGATTTCTTTTAATCTTTGTGATAAAAAATATCCACGAAAAGATTATTTAAAAAATCATGGTAAATTTTTGTACCAGAAAAGCAGTTTTAAACTATTATATGTGACTCTGGACATTTTCAGAATTAAAGTTACTGAAGTAAGATTTTTACAAAGGTTACTAGTGAATATATTTATGTATGTGAAAAATGAAGTATCTAGGAGTGAAATACAAATTTTAGGGGATTCAAACATATATAAGATTGCAAATAACATCTATTAACAAAGGTAGAATCTTGGTCAATAACAAAGGTAGAATCTATTTCTAAAAACAAATATTAGCAATGAAAGTTCAAAAAAACGAACTTTAAGAATTAGCCATTTTTCTTTTCTTCTATGACCATCAGATGCAATTAGGTGCCTATACTGCAAGGAAACTTTACAAACCATCTTTAATAAAAATTGTATTGTGTTGATATAATTTAAATTACACTATGTACATATTCATATATATCAGCATGAAGACTACCCACATACATTTAGATTTGGATACACTATAGAAATTCTATATTCTGTGAGATTAAAAGTAGAGCAGTGTGAAGATCAATACATATTATATTTTCAGGACTCTTAGTGAATGAAGTACCTAGACCTAAAGCCAGGCCATCATTGATGAGAGCCTCATTTCTTCAATATCATTTGGTTAAGTGATGTCTAGATTTGTTATTAAACTCAGACTGCACAGGTAAAAATCTAGATAAGATAGTAATAAACTTCTAATGTCAAGATTGCTCTACTACCAATCATCTACTCCTGACTCTAATAACTGTATTCTTCCATTTGGATCAATTGTTCTATTAATTATAATATGCTATCTCCATATATAATTTGTGGGAGGTAATGTTTCTAATCTATATACCAGAATAAATGGATGATTTTAGAAACTCAGGAATAATATGTTCAATAATTCATATGTTCTAAAACAAAAATTCCCATGCTACAAAATGCAAATGATATTTATTATTAATGGGGATCTTCTTAATGGAAGCAACTGAAATTATAACTTTGTCTTAAGGCAATATTACCTTTTTACAATGCACCTTTCTACAAAGCAAGAAGTGAACTAAGTAAGTCTCTATAACCTTGCCTTCTATGCCACATTGGTTTTACTTGGGGCCTTTCTTAGAGTTGATAACATATATAACAGAAAGTTATCCTCTCTATGAAATATAAAATTAGAATCATTATTTATATTTTTACAGAAAAAAAGTCTGTGTCTTGGAACAACTTCCAAAGGAAACTTCTCTTACAGTAAAAACAAAGTTTGACCTGTGCTCATTCAGATTAACCATGCTGACATCAGCAGTCTGCATTATTGATGACATCGCCTGGAGATAACCCACAGATGTGCCAGATAGATAATGAGCTCATCATCCCTGTAATATTATAAAATGAAAAGACTTCTTATGCTCTTTCCTAGACATGTTTCTGATTACTAAGTACAGTAAACTATTTTTGGTAAATATAATTATTTTATATGTTAACTTACATATCTATAGACATTTATCTTTATTTCTTACTAATATTCTACAGCAACAGCTGCTAACAATTTCTTATTAAGTTCCTTTGGTCTCCAGCCAATCTACAAAAATTTAATTATCTGTTTTTAACACTCTCTTATGCTAATTAGGAGAACATATTAAAGAACTCTATAGTGAGTACTTTTAAAATAAATTCCCATATTAGTATTCCAGTAAATTTTACTTTTTTGTAAAGCAGATTTCTTTAAATGAAGTACACTATGGATTCTAAATGGAAATAAATGTATTTCGGAACATTTGTCAACCTGGAACTTCTAGTATGACGTATTTCAACATTAATTTCATGCTTTTAGAGGACATGATCTAAACAAGTTTTAAAGAACAACAGCAATATTACATAGAATTATAACAAAAAAATTGTATTTATTTTTTTTCTTTCCGCAAGTACTTATTGACTGTCTTCTGTATATCTGACATTATGGGATTAGTGCTATTGAAACAAAAATAAACAAAATAGGAGTGATTTTTGTTCTCATAGGACTTACATTGTCATGGGTGAGGGAAAAACAAAATCATGTAAATTAGTAGAGTTATTTTATTATGCCAGAGTATGAATTTAAACTATTTTGGAAAACAATTTGTCAGTAATTGGAAAAATGAGATGCATCAGCACACAGTTAACAGGGAGTGAAATAACTTAGGCGTCCATTACTAGTATATTTCATCAGTAAAATATGGTAGGTCTTACATTAAAACATGGTGCAGCAGTCAGATGCAGCAAACTAAATGCACATACAGCAACATAGATCTCTTCCTAAAGTATGTTGACTCAAAACATTGGGAGCACATGAAAGTTATAGCACAACATCACTTTTGTATTTATGTAAATTTAAATATATATTTAATCAAAACTACATTGCATATGTCCTAACAAAATACCCGAACATGACTACATATATGAAACATTAGAGCAGGGTCCCAGAAGAATCAAGTATGGAAATGATAGCAGAGAGCCAGAAAGAAAGAGAAATAATAAACGGTAAAACATGAGAGGGGACTAGTACATAACATTGCTGATAATTTTCCATGGATTGAAAAATATTTCTAATTAAACTCTCTGTCTGAGATTTACAAGAAGTATGAAGAACAGAATCACATAAATATATGACCAATTTTCTGAAAAGTAGTACAAATGACTGACCAACAATGTCATTTGTATTCATAAAATAGAATGTAAAACAATGATAAGCTACTGTTTTTTTCCTTTAAAGTGACAAAAACAATAAAGTTTGCTAATATCCAGAATTAATGAAATTCTGTAAAGTGTTCAAAGAAGTATAAAACTGTGCAATATTCTTGCAAGGCAAGAATTTTAGAGATATGTGCTAAATAACCCAGTTATTTAACTTCTAGAAATATGCCATAAAACTAAGCATACCATTATGACTCTAAAGATAAATGCAGCATTTCTGCATCTGGTATGGAAGTCTTACTCCCTTATATACAGACTCTCATGATGACAACAGCTAGAGTATTTGGATAAAATTAGAAATTTTAGTCACATTTTTAAAAAGGCAACTGCCTGAAAATTCTGTAGTATAAACATAAAAAGGCATATTTTTAAGGGAAGTCAAAAACTTGGATCAGATTGCCAGTGTGTTTTCTGTATTTTCTTTTAAATGGATTTTCCCAGAGGGCCAGTCAAAGTCATGAAGGAATATGGGAAATTTAAACTATGATAGAAACCCTGAAATTTTCTTGGATGTAGGAAATAAGAAATGTGAGAAATCTTGATGAGGTAAATACCCAGGGAAGAGAATCCCCTAATTCTATGTCTGAACACCAAGTGCATATATGAGACAGACATAGAAAGCACCACAAAAGTGAAGCCACTGAACTGAGACTTTAAAAGGAATCACACACAGTAGGCGGTATAGGGTTTAAAGAGTGAATACAATGCACTAGTAAAATATAACATTATAATTACCTGTATTTATAGATATATGTGTGTATATATACATATATAGTAAAAGTATAGTAAATCATATTTAAAACATCTGTAAATATCTCTCTCCCTAAAAATGTAGACACATTTCTTAAGCCTAAGGCTTTCCTGGAAATGAATAGAAAATATGCTACCCCAGTGGAGAATCCATGATTTCAAGCCCCCAAAAAAGTTTAAATTCTTATTGAGGGCATAAAACCACATAGCATGTTCTGTAGGAATACTAGATATGTAAACAATTAAGTAGCCACTCTTCATATCTTTTGCAGGCCAGAACTACTATCTATGTGTGTTCGATCCATTGATTCTCTATGAAGAATTTTTTTTCCTATGCATCACCTTGCATGTAATCAAATATGATTATGTTAGCTCCTACACTCTTTTCAAATTCCACGTATGGGCTCCCACCTATAGACTGAATATCCGAATGTAATTTTCTGAGAGAGAATCAGATTGCTCTCACTTACCTAAGATTGAGCTGTTCTTGATTTATGTGTCCACACTGATCCAAGCAGATATGGCCAAAGAAAAGGTCGTGTGGTATAGAACTACACTGGCCCTTCCTTAATCACTGTGGAGGAACATTGACCCAGAGGAAATGGTCTGGACTAGCCAATACCTATGACACCTTCAATCATTCATCTGAGTAAGATATTCAGTAGAACATTTTATCCTCCAAAGGGATATGGGTGAAATCACAATTGTTAAAAAAATAAACTAGGCACAATAAATTATTTAAAGAGTTTATTTAAGCAAACAGTGATTCATGAATCAGGCCGTTCCAAACCAGAAGTGGTTTGGAAGCTTCCTTGAAAAACACAACTGTAAGGCTTTTATAGGATGAACATAGAAGTAAAGCAAAGAAACTATTTGATTGATTAAAGTTACAAAGTTGCCTATTTGGTCTTTCCTACTAGACAGTTTCAGTTTCATAACTATAAGCTAACTGGGTGTTTCTGGTTGGTTGAGGTTAAGTTCTGTTTTTCTTTAATAATAGGCATGTACAAGAAATATTTCAAGTTAAGTTTCCCTTATGTTTGCAAATCAAGTAAGGTTTAGGTCACTCATGAGGCCTAACAGGTTTTGTCTGCTTGGGGATTCTTCAGGTTTGGTTTCCATTTTATTTACTTAAACACTATTCATAATCTCATTTCTACTTTCTTTATATAATTGCATTCCTGCTATGACTGCCTAATAGCCACTGACGTCTTCCCTTCAAATCTGTCAGCTACATCTTGGCATTGGTCTCAAATACAGTCATCACTCAGGGATTGGTTCCAGGGTATTCCAAGATACCAAAATCCAGAATTCTCAAGTGCCTTGTATAAAATAGCATAGTATTTACATATAACCTATGCACACACATCCTCTCATACACTTTAAATCATCTCTAGATATTTTACAATATCTAATAAAATATAAATGCTATGTAAATAGTTGTTATACCATATTGTTTTTTTTTAATTTTCATTACGATTATTGTTGTATTGTGTGGTTTTTTTTTTTTTTTGTACTTTTTTTTCAAATATTTTCTGTCTGTAGGTGGTCGAATCTGCAGATTCAGAACCCTCTGATTCGGAGGACCGATTGTATTGATCAATGCTATTTTTCTCATCTCATCTCAGGTACTTTGCCACCTATTGTTAGTAGTCTTATTTTTCAAATAATCAATATATATTTGCCCTAACTGCTAATGCTTATAAACTTATATGTATTCAGACAACTGAAAGGAGATGGATTTTATACTAGCAAAATTCTAGTAAATTAGATTACAAACAGCCAAGAGTGCCAAGAGCTTGTCTGATCTAAAAGCAATTATCTTGTGAAGTATTTTACTTTGCCTAATTCAATGCAGCATTTCATGCTACCTAAATGGAGCGAAACAACATGCAACTTTACCTACAACAGAACACTAGTGTGATAGACAGATATGTCCCTAATTATAAGCTAAGCAAACATCAGGTTTTGCAATAATAGCCTTTCCAGGTAGCACACTGAGTATAAACTCTTGAGTTGTATTTAAGTGAATTTGCAATGTTGTTTGAAAATCTAAGCAAGAAAAATGCAAAGAGACCTGGGGAAATGATAATGATTCAAATTATGATTAAAGATGTCTGAAATCTGGCATGTTGTAAATATTTATATTTTTATAGCACAATTTCCTAAAATAGATAAAAATATCTTTTTAACTGGATTAGATTGTGCAAATAATTTGTTAAGTGTTAATTACTAGCATTATACCCTCAGATATATATTGTAGGGAAAGAAAAACTGAACTTCCTTTTAAATTTTAGATCTCTTTTGATGCAACTTTCATATTTGCATACATACATGGCATATTAATTATTCAACTGAAATCAATGTACAACAGTACTACAAAACATTTCACATGTAATTTATAATGTCAGGGTGGCATTTTCATTATTAAAATTTTTATGATTCTTTCACCACAAACTAACATATTTCACTTTCTTGGCCTGTGTCAGTTAATGTAGACATAGATGAAAACCCACCATATTTATGGTGGAATCAGATAATTGTTAAACATGAAATTATTAATATTAGTTTTAGGGATTATATTAGCTTTAAGGATTCTCATTTATAACTTATACCATTATTATGTTATTTCCAATGGCTCAACTGTGCTTTAAAACTAGTTACTATTAATAAAGCTATTCCATGTGGCCAATACGAAGATAAGGGCAAATGTGGTTTTGCTATATCCTTCCAGTCGTATGGCTAGATCCGGAACAAATCTGACTCTCACACAATTAGCACTCAGGGGGATACAGTAGAACAATATAACAGGCAGGTTAGTGAAATTCTCTGGAAAAAGTCTGACAAGTCAACAAACGCATTTATTGTGTCCAAGAAAGACATTTATATATTTTTATTGACCAGTCTCCTGCCACCACACTATATTCTCTTACCATTAAGTGCAGTTTCTCTGCATGCTTTCTCTTGACTTTATTGGCTCTCAGGTCACACTTTGCTATAGGTGTTAAGTTAGCCTGCTCTACTCTGTACTCCTCGCAACAGCACTCTTTGGAGTAGAGTGCTGGGGAGGGACACTGTGCTAGTAAGTTAGCTCCTTCGGAGTAACTTACACTCCTAGTGTAAGCATTACACTCCTAGTCTGAGCACTCTGGCAGGGCTCACCCTTCCCACCATGAACCCTACATTTCAAAACCCTTTTATAATTATTGCATTTTATTTAATTTTTAATTGTTATGGATATATAATAGCTGTGTATCTGTATAGGGCACATGTGATGTTTCGATACAGGCATACACTATGAATTAATCAAATCAAAGTAATTCCTATTTAATACATTTCAAAACAACATAATAATACACTTTACTGTTAAAACTATATCAAACTTATTGGTTGCAACAGATAATATTTCATTAAATGTTTGCAGCCTAGCATCATCAAGCGTAAAACTCCATTAGGCTTTTATGAAATATTAGAAATCACTACTAGATCCCAAAGGCAATATTTTTAAGCGTTGTTTGTGAGAATCATAATCTTAGTTTCTTTGAGTTGGGGGTCTACTTACCTTTTGGGATTCCAATCAATTAACCACAAATAATAAATTAGCCAACAACTTCCTCAAAAACGTTTAAGTGTATAGGATCATATTTTGTTATATATGTATATGTGTGTGTGTCTATACATACATATATACATATACAAATATAAATTTACATTTGCTGTAGCTGAGATTTATTATGACAAAGAGCTAGAGTTTTCAGTTTTAAATATACAGTGCTTTATTTCTTTTTTCTTTTTATATTATCAATAATAAGCATTTAACTCTTTAAGTTATATTTTAATTTTGATTTACACATATAATTATACATATTTATGGGTACAATGTGATGTTTTAATAAATGAACATATTGTGTATTTTTGCCCAAAATATAGAATCAGCAATTTTTGGCAGAAAAGAAAGCTGAGTACTATTGACCAAATATCATGTGTCATAATATTCAAATTAAAAAGCATTGTAATTTCAAGAAATAGCAGAGGATAAGGTCATTAAAACTCTGAAAACTCTGCAAGATGACACCAAACTTGGTGATCTCTTTATTATAGCAAAATAGAAAATAGACTTTATTCATGAACATTCACATATGACTAGTAATAATTTTTTAATTAAATTTTTTAAATTGTTATATATTACATGATAAAGAACAAACTGATCTCACAGTGACACACCTTGCTGCCATTCTTCTTTGTGTCATTACACAAATAATGTACCTTATGCTAAAAATATACTGTATAGTGATTCTGGAGTTAAAATTTTATACCCAGAAAGTTTTCTTGATCATTTTAAATTCAGCTCCCTTCCATTTTCCACGAGGATAATAACAATCCTGCAATTGTTTTAAAGTGTATAATTGTAGGAAGGCGATAGATTTGAGGAACCATTAATAATTTGCCCTCACCTAACAGGAAAAAAAAAACCATAGAAATGATTTCAGGAACTGAAATAGCCCCTGCTTTTAAAAACCTAAAAAGGAGTTTCTACAAACCCTTTAAAAATTCTGACTTCCAGAGATTCAATCATTCTTTGTCCTATCACCCATCTTTCATATCATTGTTTAAGTCTATTTTCTGTTCCGTATTGACACCCAGAATATTTTCATTTTAAAGGTTATATTTTAACTTTTCAAAGCCAAATGACTCTACTTCATCTGTCATTTTGGTTGAGATGGCTAATTCCTAAATCAATTTGAGATTTTTGAATGACTATTAATTTTTCCAAACTCTAAAACATGTACTACAGAAGATATAAAAATTGCATATGGTAGAATATCTGACTGAGAAATTAATACTCCTATAGGACAGTATGTATACTACATATGAAGCAAGGAGAGATTTAAAGAAACAGCAAATAAAAGACCTATAAAATACAGTACAATCGGGTTTCAAATGTATATTAAAGAAAATAATCTCTATGAAGAGTCAGGAAGATGAGAAAGAAACGTGTTGTTGGGAATTACCAAGGCACGCTTCTTGAAGATAAAAATAATTCTTCAGTAACAAGTAGATTA
>RJWJ010009644.1:17500-49675 GCA_004363605.1 Indri indri | reverse complement strand
TATTTACTCTGATTAATAGCACAGAAAAATTATGCTAGTAGAATGGGAGGAAAGTTAGCATGGACACAAAGTAGTGTTGGGCCAAAAGTTTAACATGACATAACAGAACAAGCATATGCGTGATGCCTTCAGGGTCTTTTAAGATTTACATATAAGCTGATACTATAATAGCATAGTTCTTTATCAGAAAAACACCCCACATATTTCAAAATCTGACCAAAATAATTTCAAAGTATAATTCTAAAAGATAAATTCAAATGATCCATACAGGGACTCTCGGATAGTCTGAAATTAATATGTCAAATATAAGAGGTGAGCCAATGAATATTTTGACCACACTGTGAAAGAATCCTGAAGCACTAAAAAGTAATTTCAACAGTATAAAATCTTGTTTAAAAGGTATCATCAAATGGTTCAGTGAACTCCAAAAACTAATGTTTGAGATCCTACATATCTCATACTTGTGCTTAAACACCTGAAAAATATATATGGAAATTCAAACCTTTCAAAAATAGGAAGGGAATATTATTTGTATTAGAAAAGGAATCACACAACTCAGAAGGCTTTATTACATTTTAAATTACTGAAAATCTTAGCATATCTTTAAATTCTGAATATCTGTTGAATGAATTTCTCATTTACAGATTTGATACATGGAGATGTCATATAACATGTATAGAAAGAAAAATTTAAAAAAAAAAGTTACACTCTTGATCAGTATATCTTGATCAGTACTGTATTTCAAAGTAGGTGACCTCGGGACACTTATTCCAAAAATGGAACACATCTTTAGAGCCAGCATAAAAGCACTACAAAAGTCAGTTCCATCATGTTAAACTTAATTATTTTACTCTAAGTGTATATTATCTAGCTCAAATACCTACTTATTTTTCAGGATATGGAGTTAAGCTATTGTACTAGAGTTCCTGTCTACTCATGTTTCTGAGTAACTGACTCTGGCTATCTTTAAAAAGGGACTTTACTGGAAGGCTGTTGAAACTTACAAAACCGAAAGATGACTAGAAAAACAAGCTGGAAAAAGACAGCGCCAAGAGACTGGAGAGAAAGCAGTTCAAAGAAGCATGTCAGAAAACAATCTGATCCATACACTGACAATACTCTGAAAAGGTCTCAAAAAAAAAAAAAACCCTATAGCCTGTTACTCTCTCGAGATTCAAAGCCCCAAGAGAAAACGTCTGACTGGGTAAGTCTAAGTGGCTGCATGGCAAAAGGATAGAAAGATGCTTCAAGAGGGTATCCTAAGGGCTCCACTCAATGAGGAACCCCCAAAGCAAGACAAAACAGGGGGAAGACACAGTGGAGAGTTCAATAATAAATGTCCACAATAGTACAAATCAGAACCACCATGTGGGATGACTTTTTCCATTATACATGAAAACTCTGAGGCTCAGAAAGCTTAAATAGTATAATATGTAAAACAAAGGATACACTTTGGACCAGGACTACAAAGCCTCTCTCCGCTTCTGCTATTCCACAGGCATACTCTAAAGCTATGATCCCCAATCAGTCCACCGCACCATGAAACTTGGGGGGGCGGGGGAAGCAGCAGGCAAGTGAGCGAAGCTTCACCTGCATGCACAGCCTGAGCTCCCCTGACCCTACCCCGATGAGGGGGAAAAACTGTCTTCCATGAAACCAGTCCCTGGTGCCAAAAAGTTTGGAAACCGCTGCGAAAGCATACCTGGCCACTTAAAATAATCAAATCCAACCTTTAAAGACTAAGATTTGCCACCAATGAAGACATTTGAAGTGTATGACACCAGCTATTTCCAGTTATTTGAGGTAATTCTCAGTGAAGCATCCTGAAAATGTTCTATTGGAGGCATCTATGGAAAAATCAAATACATGAGGAATGGAAAATACCTGGCACTTTTGCTGCCTCTCCCCTTGAAACACAGGGGCGATTACAGAAATCCTGCTAATTATCTGAAAGTTGAATTCAGATGTAAACCTATGTGCCATCCTTGCTGCAGCCTTTTAAGAGTTACTTAACACACTGACTGCCACACTACAAAAAAACTTCAAAAACAAAACAATCCTTTCTAATTTAATGAAAAAATTTTTATTGTTTTCTGTGTGTGTTATACGGAACTTAAAAAACAGTTCTCAAGGCTCCCAGGGTGAGTTACAAATGCTTCATGAGGCACAGGGCTCAAAACTCGCATGGCAGTTAATGTGTTAAATGCCTGTATCACTGATTCTCTGCCCAGAGTGAGCAACAGGAATCCCAAGGGGCCTAGGCAGCTGTGTTTTCAAAAAGAAAGGAAAATCATTGGTAAAAAAACCTGAATGTCTAATTTAAAAAAAAAAAAAAAATCAATCACAATGACTTTAGACTCACCCCTGTAAGTAATGTAAAGCCAGACCATCTGCTTATTGGCAAGTTGAACCTTCTGTTCAGTAAAAGGGAGGGGGTGACTTGATTCAGAATACAAATCAAAGTAATTTTCTAAATATTATAGATCATAAATGTGTTCAAAGTAAATTAATAAGACAGAATGAACAAAGGACAACTTCACACAAGAAAGATAAATCTCACAATGTTGAACAAAGCCAGACACAAAAGTACAAAAACTAGGTAAAATTAATTTATGCTGAATTCTGAAGTTAAGCTAGTGGCTACTCTTGAGGAATGGGTACTGACTGGAAAGATATTCAGGGGGGCTTCTAGAGAACTGAGCTTCTGTTTCTTGCTCTAGGTGTCAGTTTAACAGTTGTGTTCAGTTTGTGAAACTTCATCACACGTGTGTTTCTCTGCAGGTTTATTATTCAACAGAAAATTTTTTAAAAGCCAAAAAAATGTAAATTACGACATTGATTTCACCATTTAGCAACTTCTTAAAATGTTTTGATTGTTTTGATTTCAGATGTTGTTAGCTCACACATACATAAAATCTGTCCAACATTAATGACCTACCTAAACATAAAGTTTACTTTAGCTTTTAAATATCTTAAGAATACCCAGACATAACAAAGATGGATACTAAGTTAAAATAATAAAGTTAAAGCAGTGAATTCGCTAAGCTATATAATAACAGCTAAAGTTTGGAACTTGTTAATATCAAATTTAGTAAGTTGAAAGCTCGTATTTTTAACAAGCACAAATGCCTAGGCTCAGGGTAAGAAAGCAATTCCTGCCCCCTAAAAAGATGTAAGACATGGGGGGGCGGGGACCGCCCAAGGAGAAAAACGTGAATGAATGAGTTGACAGGGCTGGTTATTAGTATGTAAAGAAGTGAGGAGCCAGTGCAGTGGCTCCGAACAGTATACCCAGCTATTTGAGAGGCAGGAGAACCACTTGAGCCCTGGAGTTCAAGGCCACAGTGTGCTATGATCACACCTGTGAATAGCCACTGCACTCCAGCCTGGGCAATACAGTGAGACCCTCATCTCTTAAAAAATAAACGAATAAAAAAATTTTTAAAGTGGTAAAATACATATATACACATATACATGTGTGTGTGTATATATATATTTAGTTTTATCCCTAAACCTAAAATCTAACTAAAATCTAAAGTAATACAAAAATCCCAGTTCCCCCAACTCCCTGAACTTACCTGCAAAGGGGAAAAAAATTTCCCTATGTGGTTGTTGAAACCAGCAAGAAATGCTCAGAATTAGTTAGCGTCTGGACCTTGGCCATGACTTGCAAACTATAGCGAGCGACTCCTAACACAAGCACAACAGATGGTTTCGGTTATCTGCCATCAAAGAACTTTAAATTGTCTAAATTGTGTAAGTACCATTAAACTTCAACAAATTCTTTAAATTATCTTCATGAAAACCAATCAGAGAAAAATAGCATGTTAATATACTTTAGCTTAAACATTTAGAGGAACACATACTTGAAAAAACAAAACGGTACTTTCTCACTGTAACTTCTTGGTGTGACTCAGAACACCAGAAACTAGTTATTTAGTTTAAAAAAAAAAAAAAAAAGCAAGCCTCAGTTTTATGGTTCTATCCACACAGAAAAGTCTCAAAAACTATAAACCAAAATGTTCACTCAGGAATATGTTTTTTTCATTTTTTTTTTTTGTATTTTCTAAAACATGTATAGTAATCTGTTACTTTTGTCCCAAAAGAAAAAGACTTAAAGAAAAATGTTTATACCCAAGATTCTAAATTGTGAAGCCTAAAAAAGTAGAATACTTTCTAAAATCACATCACTAGGACACTATACATCTGATTTGTTTTTTCATACGAAGAACAAAAAGCAATTTCACACACAGCCTGCTTTATAATCACAATTCAATAATTCAACAGGTCTTGGGCCTCTTTCACGGCAAGAGGGACATCAACTTTTTTCAAGATGATTGGTATTAAGCCTGAGCAACGGAGTGAGACCTGTCTCTACACACACAAAAAAATAGAAAAATTAGATGGGCGGGGTGGCGCACGCCTATAATCCCAGCTATTTGGGAGGCTCAGGCAAGAGGACTGCTTGAGCCCAGGAGTTTCATGTTGCAGTGAGCTATGATAATGCCACTGCACTCTAGCCTGGGCAACAGAGAGAGACCTTATATCAAAACAAAAAAAAAGATTGTTATTAAAATACGAGAAATGGGAAACCCAGATATTGCAGATGCAATATTAAGGGGAACCTTTACTTCATTAGATTCCTAAATACCAGGAGTCCATAAACAATCCATATAAAACTCACCCATATCTGGTAAGTTTCAGTGAACTAGGAAGTTTTATTTCATGAAGATGAAATTTTTTTGCCCCCCTTTGTAAATTTGGAAAACTTTCTTAAAAATCAAAACAAAACTTAGATACTTATGTGTCTGACTCTCGAAACATACTGTCATAATTTGCACAGGGATAAAATAAGCTTCTGGGACCACCTCACCACACATGATTCGCAGAATATCCATTCATCTGTCTGACAGTCTGCAGGCATCCATCTTTAAATATAATCACTTTTGTAGATGGGTATGTCATAAGGTAAACGCAGCAAAACGTTAATTACAGAATCTATTACAGAAAGTGAGTACAAACACAGTTGTTCACTGTAGCACTTTTCCAACTTTTCTCTCTATGTGAAAATTTGGGGGAGTGAGGTGAAAATAAACGTTTTAGAAGTCAGACCACAAAGAAATATTTATCTCAACTTTAACCTACCTGAAGCTTCGAGGCCTTTCATCAAATCACAAACCTAGCATTTTAAGCACTTCACAAAAAAGCCCTTTAAGACGGCAAGACTTTCTTATGAATAGTCAATAGATAAAATTTAAAAGCGATACAAAAAGTAATCTCTCACCCAAAGCAAGTTCACCTAGAAAGTCATTTTCCGGGAAGGTTCATGAGAGTGCTGCCCGACTTTTAACTTTACTCAGTAAAATAACTTTTTCCTCCATTACCATTTCACCGAAATTTTTCATAATTCCAAACAGTACACCTTAATTGAAGTTGTTTTTCTTTTAAAAATCCCCCAGTAAGCAGAACCTAAAACCTGCAAAACCCAAGCGTTCGGGGCACTGGTGGCTCTAGGTGTTTCAGTCTACGAGGCAGACTCCAGGTTGGACTTGCACCCTGGGGTCTACACAGGTTAAACACGCGGGAAAAGGCGAGGAAGAAATACAGACTGCGGGGGTCTCGAATGAAAAGAGCGACTATGAAAGGGGTAAGGAAGAATCCAAGCAACTCTAAGGGGAGGACCTGGAAAGCCCTGAGCTGCGCAGGAGAGCAACCAACTCCGACACTCCTCCAGGCAAGCCGGGCGCCACCTGGCACAGGGCTCGGGAGCAAGAAGGGCAGGTGCGCGGGCCAGAGACCGGGCGCCCACCTGGGTCCCACCTGGCACCTGGGTCCCACCTGGCGCCCGGGCCCCGCGCCACCGCCCCCCGCCCTGCCCGCCGCGCCCGCACCTCGCGGTCCTTGAGGCCCAGCAGGAGCACCTCCTCCATCAGGGTCAGCCGCGTTTCCTTGGAGTCGCCCTTGTCGTCGTCGTCCTGCTCGTCGCGGCGGCTCTGCGCGTCGTCCTCCCCGTTGCCCGCGCCGCCGCCCGCCGCCCGCTCCTTGTCGGCGGCGTTGCGGGAGGCCTCGGTGCGCCGCTGCACCAGGCCCGAGCTGCGCTGGGTCAGCGAGGTCATGGCTCCGGCCGAGGCGCCGCGCCGGGCCGAGAGGGACGTGGACCGACCAGGTCTCCCTCCTCCTCCCCCCGCGGCCTCCGACGCGGGCTTCCGTGTTAAATCCGGGCGCTGGGGCGACGTCCGTCGGCAGCCGGGCTCGGGGCAGTCATGGAGAGACGGGTCAGGGAGAGGCGGGCTGGTCGGGCTCCGGCGGGGCGGGAGACGGGCGCCTTCCTGCCTGCGGCCGCGACCCCCAAAACAGCCCTAGCTCCGAGGCGGAGGAGGAGGAAGAAGGTGAGGAGGAGGAGGCGGCGGTGGCGCCTTCCCAATATGGCGGCCCCGGCTGACGTCACCGGAGGATGTGGCAGAGTCGGCGCGGGGCGGGCCGTGAGGGCGCCGGAAGCGGCGGGCGGGGTCGAGGCGACGGCGGGGGCGCGCGGGGGCTGTCACCCACCCCCTTCCGCGACCCCCGGTGCTCGCCCTTTCCTTTGCGTTCCTTCGCCCCCTGGCCTACAGTCCCGCACCTCAGACGTGTCCTCCCCTCGCCCGCCTCCCCCTTCGCCCCTCACTACCCAGACTGGGGCCAGAGACTGGCAAGGCCCCCCACGAATCGGGGGAAGCCACACGGGGGTGTTCACCGCTTAGCTTCAAGCTGTGCCCTTAGCACCCCAGTCACCACGGGCTTCGGAGGTGGCTCCTCCGCCGTGATGTCGGGATCCCGCTTGGACTCCTGGGTCCCCACGACAGGCAGGCAGGACTTGCTCTCTGCTGGGGCTAGGGGAGGGCGCGCGCTCTGCCCAGACTCCCTAACCCTGCAAAAGGAGCAACTACATCTAAATGGCTTGAAAGTGGACTTTCAGTGTTTTCTAGGAGTAGAGAGGTTAGAACAAATTGACTAGTTTTGTTTGTAAAACTGTTTTCTTTCCTTGCCTCCGACTTGTTCTGTAAAGTGACCAGGGCGCGGTGAGTACAGTTAGTACTGCACACTTTAGTACAACTCGACCTTTAATGATCTTTTTATAGAGACAGTAAACCTGTTGGGTTTCATGCCACGTTTTTGTACACAGTAAATCTCTCTCATTGTAATTACTAGGCTAAATCCTCTTGGCTTGCTTGACAGTTTCGCAAAATATGTTAAATAATAGCTGTCAAACCTGAGAGGGGGTTTGGAGGAGTGCAAGGGTTGTGCTTGTTAAGTAAAACATTATCCAGAAATGGCATTGTGTGCCATCTAATATTATTTAAAATAAACTGTGATCACAGGCTGTGGCTAAAGAGTAGTTTAGAGAGGTTCTTCCCCCTCCACCAATCCATTATCCAAAACTCCTGCCCTGGAAATTGAGAATGCTAAATGAGGGGAGGGGAGGTGCAGGGTGAGCACCAAGTAGACCTTCCCTTTTTCCTATCAGTCTGGGCAAAGGTCAATTTCACCTCCACCAATTTCTCCCATTCACTTCCTCTTCAACTTTTTTCCCTTCATCTCTCTTCCAATTTTACCAAATACTGTAGCTTAAAGTATGTTTCTTTGTACAACAAATGAAATTAATTTGTTATTTTACGAATATAGTCAAGTATTAAATAGTTCAAAGAGTATAAAGATGTGTATAATGAAAATTTACCTCCCAGCCTTGCCCCTGTTCACCAAGTTGTTCACCCCCCCTCCCCCCCCTTCCTCTCCCCCAGGAGGTTTTTAAATATGTCAACAAATCCTCTGATACTCCTCCCCTCAAAATGTGAAACCCAATTCCCTTACCCTGGAGCGTGGGCCAGACTTAGTGAATCTCTTCAAATGAATAGAATGTGTGTAGCTTCTCATACTAGGTCATAAAGTTTTTGCAGGCCGGGAGTGGTGGCTCATGCCTGTAATCCTAGCACTCTGGGAGGCCCAGGTGGGAGGATCACTTGAGCTCAGGAGTTCAAGACCAGCCTAAACTAGAGCAAGACCCCATCTCTACTAAAAATAGGAAAAATTAGCCTGGCGCGGTGGTGTGCACCTGTAATCCCGGCTACCTGGGAGGCTGGAGGATCTCTTGAGCCTAAGAGTTTGAGGTTGCTGTGAGCTAGGCTGATGCCACGGCACTCTAGCCCAGGTGACAGAGCGAGACTCTGTCTCAAAAAAAAAAAAAAAAAAAAAAAGAAAGAATTTTTTTAAAAAGTCTTTGCAGCTTCTTTCTCTCCCCTACTCCGTCCATCACCACCACCACAACTCATTATTCACTCCGGGAGAAGCCAGCTGCCATATCATGAAGACATTCAAGCAGCTCCAGGTGGGGAGGAACTGAGGCCTCCTGCCGACAGCCATGTGAGTGACCCATCTTGGAAGCAAATCGTGCAGCCCCAGTCAAGCCTTCAATTGACTACAGCCCTGGTCAACATCTTGAATGAAAATCTAGTGAAAGATTCTGAGCCAGTACCACCCAGCAAAGCCATTCTCAAATTCCTGCCCTACAGAAACTGTGGGATAATAAATATTTGTTGTTTTGAGCTGCTAAATTTGGAGTAATTTGTTATGCCATAATAGGTACTAAAATACTTGCATGCACACACACACATACACACACACAAATAGGTAACCACTAATATTACTTTCTTGGATATCCTTCCAGAGATTTCTTTAAGCATATATTAAAGCAAATATGAAAATGTTTTTCTTCTCTTTTATGCAAATAGCACATACACAATGTTTTGTATCTTTATTTTCTTCTCATGTCGGAGAGCATTCTAGGTCAGTACTTACTAACCTCTTCATGATTTGTTTCAGCTGCATCATATTCTATCGTATAAACATACACTGAAATTCCCTATTGATGGACATTTAGGTTGTTTCTACCCTTTGCTGTTACAAACAATGCTATAATAAATATAACAGGCTGGGCATGGTGACTCACACCAATAATCCCACACTTTGGGAGGCTGAGGCCATAGGATCACTTGAGGCCAGGAATTCCAGACCAGCCTGGACAACATAAAGAGACCCTGTCACTACAATAAATTTTTAAAACTTAGTGGTGCTTGTCTATAGTCCTAGCTACTCAGGAGGCTGAGAGGGGAAGATCACCCAGGAGTTCAAGGTTACAGTGAGCTATGATCGTACCACTGCACTCCAGCCTGGGCAACAGAGCAAGGCCCTGTCTCTAATTAATCAATAAATAAAAGGCCCTGTCTAATGAAATAATTAATTAAACAAACAAACAGCCTTATCCATAAAAATATATGTTCATGGTCTGTCTATTCATCTACCCATACCACACTCTTCAAATTATTGAGATTTTATGTACAACTTTGTTGCTCTTAATTTTTTTCTGAGTTTTCCTAGTATTTTTTCCTTACCCATTTTTCCATGTAAACATCAAAATCACCTTGTCTAGAAAGAGAGAAAGAGAAAGAAAGAAAAAAAGAAAAGGATTTTCCTTACCCATGTTTCTTTTTTTTTTTTTTTTTTTTTTTTTTGCGACAGAGTCTCACTTTGTTGCCCAGGCTAGAGTGAGTGCCGTGGCATCGGCCTAGCTCACAGCAACCTCAAACTCCTAGGCTCAAGCAATCTTTCAGCCTCCTGAGTAGCTGGGACTACAGGCATGCGCCACCATGCCCGGCTAATTTTTTCTATATATATATATTTTTAGTTGTCCAGATCATTTCTTTCTATTTTTTAGGAGAGACGGGGGTCTCGCTCTTGCTCAGGCTGGTCTCGAACTCCTGACCTTGAGCGATCCACCCACCTTGGCCTCCCAGAGTGCTAGGATTACAGGCATGAGCCACCGCGCCCAGCCTTCCTTACCCATTTTTCCATGTAAACATCAAAATCACCTTGTCTAGAAAGAGAGAAAGAGAAAGAAAGAAAAAAAAAAGGATATTTTAGGATCCAAAATATCTATTCCTAATAACCGTCACCATTTCTTTATTGACTGCTGAGTACGTGCAAAGCATGTTGTCCAGTAACCCCCACAAGAACCCTGCCAGTTAGGTGCTGCTGCTGGGCTGACCAGTTCCACATGGACTCCAGCCACCTCCTACAGTGCAGCCTGGCACTCTGTCTCCACCTGGACTGTGCTGAGATAGTTTATACAACTCCTCAGGGGCACTTAGATGCAGCAAGCTCAACAATACATCGAGGCCTCACTCCCCCTCGCTTGCTTCTGATTCCAGCAGTCGAACTCCCTAACAGAGTACTAGCACAAAAGCCTTTGTCTTACACCCTGCTTTCTTGGGAACACAGACTAAGACACTTATTTTACCTGTGAAGAAACTGAGGTTCAGAAAAGTTACGCAATCTACCTAACATAACATATCTGGAAAACTGCAAGCCTCGATTAGAACCCATATCTTTAATTCAATCAGTGAACAGATATTTATATTTATACATATTTGCCGTGTGCCAGCCATTGTAGTAAACAATCAGAATGTAATAGTAAGCCAAAAGAGACATAATCATAATTTTCATGAAGCTGATAGTTTAGTGGAGGGCATAGATATTAAGCAAATCATCGTGCTAATTAATGTATAAATGGAGAAATGCTTTGAGAGGAGGAATACAGTACTATGAGAACATGTACTGTCATATATATGAGAAACTTATATTTTTATGTGGAACTCAAAGAAGGCTGCTCTGAAGAAATGGGAAGCCAAAGGATAAACAGAAGTTAACTATTAATAAAACGAATTGGATGTAGATGGCATTACTGAGAAGAAACAGTATGTGCAAAGGCCCTATGGCAAAAGAGAGATCATGGGATAAAGGAGAATCAAATAGAAGACCATATTGCCTAGGCTGAGGGGGAGAGTGATGGCAAAAGCCATAGTGACAGACAAGAATCCAATCATACAGTGCTGTGAGGCCACTTTAGGATTTTGGTCTTTATCCAACCAAACACAATGGGAAGCCATCCAGAGTCCTTTTACATGCCCTGTGTGGGGAGGATGAGATGGGTGGGTAGGCAATATCATCAGATTTGCATTTCAAAAAGCTCATTAGATAAGGGGATGGATATAGGATACAGGAGCCAGTTAGTTTTTGCAGCAGTCCCACAGGGCCTGAGCTAGCACACTCAGCCCCCTTGCCTTGTAATGCCCCATGCTGCCTCAAGATTGCAGAGAGTCCCCACCAGCAAGAAGGCCCTCACCAGATGCAGCCCTTCAACCTTGGACTTCTCAGCCTCCACAACTGTAAGAAATAAATTTTGCCAGCCTGAGCAAGAGTGAGACCCCGTCTCTACTAAGCATAGAAAGAAATTATCTGGACAACTAAAAATATATATAGAAAAAATTAGCCAGACATGGTGGTGTGTGCCTATAGTCCCAGCTACTCAGGAGGCTGAGGCAGAAGGATCGCTCGAGCCCAGGAGTGTGAGGTTGCTGTGAGCTAGGCTGACGCCATGGCACTCTAGCCCTGGCAACAGAACGAGACTCTGTCTCAAAAAAAAAAAAAAAAAAAAGAAAGAAAGAAAGAAATTTCAGCCAGGTGCAGTGGCTCATGCCTGTAATCCCAGCACTTTGGGAGACCAAGGCAGGAGGATCCCTTGAGGCCAAGAGTTCGAGACCAGCCTGGGCAACATAGCGAGACCCTGTCTCTACAAAAAATACAAAAATTAGCCAGGCATGGTGTCTCGTACCTGTAGTGCCAGCTACTCGGGAAGCTGAGGCAGGAGAATCACTTGAGCCCAGGAATTTGAGGTTGCGGTGAGCTGTGATTGTGCCACTGCATTTCAGCCTGAGCGACAGAGTGAGACCCTATCTCCAAAAAAAAAAAAACAAAAAAACTAAAAAAGAAAGAAAGAAATCCTTTTTTTATAAATTACCTAATTCAGGAAATCACAGTTCTTCAGTCCCCTGACAACAATATGATGAGCTTGGAAGAGAATCCACAGCTCAAGATGAGAATGTAGCTCAGCCAACACCTTGATTACAACCTTGCAAGCAGAGAACCCTGTTAAACTACACCAAACTCCTGTCCTATGGGAAAGAGATAGTACCACGTGTTGTTTTATGCCATTAAGCTTTTAGTAATTTGTTATGCCATCAATACAAATAGATTGAAAATAAAAAGATGGTAAAATGTATATCATCAAACAGCAGCCATAAGAAATCTGGCATGGCTATACTAATATCAGACAAAATAGACTTTAAAACAAACAACAAATGTTAAGAGAAATACATGCGTACATTTATGGTCAGCTGATTTTGAACAAAGGTGACAAGACAAGTCAATGGGGAAAGAAGAGTCTTTTCCACATTCACGATGAAGTTGAATCCCTACCTCATACTGTATATAAAAATTAACTCAAAATGGATCTAAGATCTAAATGTAAGAGTTAAAAGTATAAAATGTTTAGAAGAAAACATAGGTGTAAATTTTCATAATCTTAGATTAGGTGATGGTTTCTTAGATATATACCGAAAGCACAAGTGACAAAACAAAAGAGAGATAGATTGGACATCATTAAACAAACTCCATTAAGAATATGTACTTCAAAGGATATCAGCAAGCAAGTAAAAAGAAAACCCACGTAATGGAGAACATGTTTGTAAATCATATATTTCATAAAGAATGTGTATCTAGAATATATAAAGAACTCTCGAAATTCAATAATGAAAACATAAATAACTTAATTTAAAAGTAGTCATTGAAAGTTATAAAACATTGATGAGTGAATCAAAGAAGACATAGCTAAATGGAAAAACACTCCATATTTATAGACTGGAAATATTAATATTGTTAAAATGTCCATAATACCCAAAGTGATCTACAGATTCAATGCAATCCCTATCAAAATCTCAATGGTATTCTTTTCAGAAGTAGAAAAAATAATTATAAAATTCATATGAAGCCAAAAAACACAAACCAAAACAAAAAAACCCAAATAGCCAAAGCAATCTTGAGCAAGAAGAACAAAGCAGGAGGCATCATACTTCCTGATTTCAAAATATATTACAAAGCCATAGTAATCAAAACAGTATGGTACTAACTTGAAAACAGACATATAGACCAATGAAACAGAGTAAGAGAGTCCAAAAATAAATCCATGTGTCTACAGTCAACTCGTTGACAACGGTGCTGAGAACACACACTGGAAAAAGAATAGTATCTTCAATAAATGGTGGTGAGAAAACTAGATACCTACCTGCAGAAGAATGAAATTGAACCTTTATCTCATACCATATATAAAAATCTACTCAAAATGGATTAAAGACTTAAACATAGGACCTGAATTCTACATTTTACAGGGGTGAATTTTGTGGTATATAAATTATATTTTAATAAATCTGTTACTAACAAAAATTATGCATCTTTAAGTTTGGCTAGGAGCATGTCTCAAGGTAATATATTTTTGAGAAAAAAAGATTTGCATTGAAAGTGTACTTTTCATAATTTGTGCTTTTCATTTTTAGGTTAAAATGTTTGGAGCGAGGTTTCTTCATAGGAAGGTGATGCGACGCTAACATACTTTCAGGATAATAAAATATACATTTTTAAAACGAATAAATTGGGCTAGGATTTAAAGTTTGAAAGAAATGTAGAACACGACATTTTTATTTACTTTCATTGAAGACTATAGTGAGGAAACAAAGTAAACCTCAAAGGAATGCACAAACTAGATAAGCTATAAAAATTATTTTAGTTCTTTGTTTACATAGCAGTCTGTCGCACAAATTCCAGAATTATACAGCTTAAGGAACTCTGAAAGAGACAGAAGAATTCACAGTTCTGACTGCCTACTCATTATTCCTAGAAGGCTGAAGGGAAGATTTCATGTTTTTACCAGGTAAAGTTTAGTATCTTTCCACCATGATCATCAGGAAATCTAAACTTCCAAGATACATCCTTAATTATTAGTCTCTATGAGGCAGAACACGGAAAGTGATTGACCTGCACATCAAGCATCTCTCAACTTATAAGAAAGGGCCTTTACTGTGATCCAGAAGTTTTAGATCAAAGTTATCTTCTTGAAGTTTATTTCAGGTTTAGGTTATCATCCACTATCTTTCTGTTGCACTTGAACTCTCTTCTCAGCTCAGCGGAAATTGAATAGCTTATTCATTGCTGCCTAGAAAAGAGCTCCTCACATATGTATGCGTGTTTCCCTGTTCCCTGCCTCTCCTTACTCTCAATTCCTTGAGTCAACTATGAAAATAAATGCTCTCCTGTCCAGGATTTTAAATAAATCAGGGTGTGATAAGAAGGACGTGACTTTCTGAAGCTGTATGGAATGCCTTCCTCTTTTCATAAATCACACATTTTTTTTTTCTTTTAGGAATAAAGGTTGCTTTCCTGTCAAAGGATTGGATGCCTACGCTCCCTGAGCAGCTAACTGTATTAGTGTTCTGTACTGCGCACCCAGTAGGACCTGCTTCCCGTCCCACAGCTTCTGTGGGCCAGGCGTCTGGGCACGGCGCACCGGATCCTCCACCCTGGGACTCGCAGGCTGAACTGCATTCTCATCTGGAGACGCAGCTGGGAGACGATTGGCTTCCAAGCTTCCTTAGGTTATTGGCAGAACGCATTTTCTTGTGGTTGTAGAACTGAGGGCTTCTGTCTCTTGGTGACTGCTGCTGGAGGCCGCCCTCAGCTTCTAGAAGCTGACGGTAGCATCCCCAGTATGGCTGCTTACTCCTCAAGCCGGCAAGGAGAACCCCTAGGGTGAATCTGCTGGCACCGTGGGGTTTTAAAGAATGCAACATAACCACGGAATGACATCCCATCCCTGTTGGCACATTCTGTGGGTCAGAAACACGCCGTCCCATACTCGAGTGAACAGCAGAAGACAGGTATCATTAAGGCAGGGGTCACCCTAGAGTCTGCCCACTGCTGCAGCCTTGAATCCTTTCTGCATGGAGATGGAGAGTATGTGAATGAACAAATCAGCAAACAAAAGCTAACCTATCTTTCATTATTTTAGATTATCTTTTTCTTTATTCATAACTCCCCCCAAAAAACACTTGTGTAGTTATTTATTGCTGTATAACAAACCACACCCTCAAACAGTGGCTTAAAACAGCAACTGTTTTATTTGCTTGTTATTCTGTGGTTCAGCAGTCTGGGCTGGACTCAGCTGGGCTGTTCTTCTCCTGGGCTCTCATGGGGTCACTCATTTGGCTGTAGTCACACTGCAGCTTGACTCGAGCTGATTGGTTTAATGTGGCCTCACTCACACAAGTGGAAATTGGTGCAGGCCGTATATTCCACATGTCTCTGGGCAGGCTGGCCCAATTTTTCTCAAATGGCATCTGGCTCCCAAGAGGAAGAGGAGCTGCTAGACTCAGAAGCTGTACAGTGTTACTTGTGCCACATTCTACCTGTCAAAACAAGCCCAAGGTGTGTCCAGATTCAATGAGTGGGAAAATAGACCCCACCTCTTTTCCTTTCTAGAATTGCACAAAGTTCAAACCTGAGAACTTCAGGATTTCCCTGACAGATATTACAAAATATCAATCCTGATATACAAGAGAACATTTTAACTGGTTAAAGATACGATGGCATTTAATGTTTATTATTGTTAAAAGTAGTTAATCTTTACTTATATACAATCACCTAGTTTCTACGGATGTCTTTGCATGCTAGTCTTAAATATTGCTAGATTGATTGAATGATTGGTTTAGAGATAGGGTCTCACTATGTTACCCAGGCTGGAGTGCAGTGGCTATTCACAGGTAAAATCACAGGTTACTGCAGCCTTGAACTCCTGGGCTCAAGTGATTCTCCTATCTCAGCCTCCTGAGTAGCTGAAACGACGGGCACCAGCCACTGCACCTGGCTCGCTAGATCGATTCTTCATAAGTGTTCCATCTTAAATATTGCTAGCTGGTTTCCTTTTTCTTTCAACTTTTTATTTTGATAAATATTTCAAAGCACCTAGTAAATAAACTATAAAAGTACCAGAAGAACACTGGGTGGATTGTTTTATAACCCTGGAGATGAGAAGCCTTTCTTACCATTGCCCAAAATCCAGAACCATAAAATAAAACATTGATAAATGTGATTTCATAAAAATTAAGATCACCTGTTTGGAAAAAAATCACAAAGCCAAGCCATGTGGCAAATGGAAAAAAAATGGGCATAAAACATTAACGGATAATTTACAGAAAAATAAATACAATTTGCTCTTAAATATGAAAAAATGCTTGACTTAATTCATAATAAAAGAAAACATTAAAACTATGCTGCTAATGCCATTTTTCCAATTAGATTGACAAGTTTGGCAACATAACATAGGCAAAAGTATGGGGAAATCATAACTGTTACAAATTACTAGTGGGAGTGAAAAATGGAGGGCAATTTGATAATATCTATCAAAATCATGAATGTATTACCTTTTGATTTAGCAACTCCACTTCTGTGAATTTATCTTCCAGATTGATCTGCCAGTGTATGAAACAACATATGTACATGGATGTTATTGCAGCATTGTTTGTAAAAGTAAAAGATTGGAAATAACCCATAGGTTCATCAATAGAAGACTGGCTAAATAAGCTGTAGAACATACACAGAATGGAAGACCGTGAACTATGAAAATGAATGAGAAAGTGTTCTGTGTGCTGATGTGGAACAATCTCTAACATATATTGTATAGAAAAATACAAAGAGCAGAACAGTTTCTATAATATGCTACCTTTTTTGTAAGAAAGGGAAGAATGAGAGAATATATATTTGTATTTGCTTCTATATGCATTTTAAACACCCTGGAAGATTCAGGAGAAACTAACAAAAGAAGTTACATGATTTGGGAGTTACACTAGGGATACAGTGGTGGACACGTAGATGGTGTATTAGTTTTTTCTATGCAGCATGAATTTAAAAGAAAAATCTACATATATATGTATTTTATTTATATTCAGTTTCAGATTTACATTTTCAGAATATCAACTCTTGATATTTAATTCATATACCATATGATTCACCTATTTAAATTGTACAAATGGTTTTTAGTAGATTCACAAAGTTGCGCAACCATCACCATAATCAATCTGAGAACATTTTCATCACCCCCTCCAAAAAATACACACCCACTAGCAGTCGTTTCCCTTCAGCAAACACTAATCTACTTTCTGTCACTACAGATTTGCCTATTTGCTGTTCTCTTTTTTCTTCCCCCCGCCTGACACATTGAATCCATTTGCTCGCTTACTTTGCCCCAGTGCCAACCCAAACATCTCCCTCTCCAACTGGCACCATACTTTATTTAGTTTCATTTCTATAAATGTGCTATATCAGTAAAGAGTGACAGCTGCCCATGGCCACCGTTCCTAGCCCACGGGGAATTTCCTGACTGGTTTTCTGCCTTGGCCCCTATAAAGAAGCAGAGCGCTGGCTTCCTCTCTGTCGCACCTGCTGCAGGGCGGAGGAGCTCCTCTCAAGGTACATTGCTGCGCCAACAGGCTATAGGGTCTTTTTTCATCTCCTAGCAACTTTAGAAGACAAAATTGCTTCATTATTTTGCATTTATGTAGCCCCCTTTCCAAAAGCTCTTCCGTACCTGATGGCACTTTCTACAATTCTCTCCTGAGGTTGGCCAAAACAGTTCCCCTGCCATGTTTTCCCCTACGCTGTCACCCTTCCTATCAATTCACTAACAACATTCAGAAAATACTGCAAATGAATTTTTAACTGAACAAGGAAGTCTCTTCTGAATACAGTATATTTAAACCATACAAAAAAGCAATGGGGTTTTACCAAAATTTAATTAATTAAAATAGAAAATATGATTTCAACTGGATTATTTCTTCATACCAAAATAAGATAAGGAGGCAACAAAGTTATCCTAACAGGTGACATACTTATGTTCATAATAATCATAATAATGACCGTCTCTTATATTACTTAAAATCCCAGTAAACTATGTTACCTTGTACCACTTTGTTGATACAAGGTCTCACTTATTTACCACTTAATAAATAAATAGGATAGTGGGATATAATTAACTATTTCCCTCTCTTATGAAAGAGATGTTTAAATCAATCGAAATCAAATAAGTAATAAACAATTCTTAATTTGATGTTGAATTGGGTTGGCTTTCTTTGAATGGTTTCTTGATTGGTTAGATTTAAAAAAAGAGAGATTTTGCGTTTACATTTAAAGGAAAGTGTTTTGGGTTCCAGAAAATTCATTTTCAACCAAACTATAGAAGATCTGATTGAGGAAAATATGGGAAGATTCATTTCTCAGTCTTCATGTGTGCTTAGCTACTGAAGTATTTGCTTAAATACTGAAGTATTCTACTTCAGATCCAGTACCCAACCCTGTCTATGCTGTCTCTCAAAACCAGGGCCACACAATAGATGGCCTACCTCTGTGATCGCCAACCCCCTGGGGACAGGGCCCAGTACAGGTCCATGGCCTGTCAGGAAACGTGCTGCGCATCCTGCCAGAGCTCCACACCACCCTACCCCCAACGCAGGACACCCCTCCCCTCCACCCCCAGTTTGTGGGAAAACTGTCTTCCATGACACCAGTCCCTGGTGCCAAAAATGTTGGGTGTTCTTTTAAAATCTTGCCCTCCCACCACTCACCACTATCACCACTCCGCCCCCAGTCAAGAGGTGGAGACTATATCCTCTCCTCTTCAACCTGAGTCAGCCTTTGGACCTCAACCAACGGGGTATGGTAGAATTGACATTATGTAACTTCCAAGACTAGGTCGTAAAATATCACGCATATCTGCTTTGTTTTCTTGGGATGCTTACTGTTGCAACCCAGCCGCCATGCTGTGAGGAAACCCAAGCATCCTGTGGAGAGGCCCACACAGAAAGGAACAGAGGCCCCTGGCCCACAACCCTGGCTGAGCTCCCAGTTCACAGTCAGCACCAGTTTGCCAGGTATGTGAGGAGCCATCTTGAAACTGAATCCTTCGGCTTCCAGTCATCCCAGCTGATTCCACGTAGAGCAGATATAAGCCATCAATTCGGAAGAAACTGAGGAAATAGTTATCAGCAATAGATAACGAAAACATAGGGTAGGAAGAGTTTGCTTGGCTCAGCCTTCCCTAGAGGAGTCTAGTGTATATTTAGTTTCAAAAGACTTCCCTATTCTTGGGGTAAATCAACCAAGGCGTCAAGTAAGAATTGTTTTAATTGCCAATAGGACTCTGAACTCTTCATTAGCATCCTTTACCCAAATAAGTAATTTAGTGAGAGCTGACCCTACACTCATTTCATAGCCAGGAGACTTTAGACAGGAAGAATTAAGTCACCAGTGGACACAATGGCTGGGAATAGTCTCGCTGAGGAAAATAATGAGGTTAAGAGGAGATGGTAGATCTGCTCTCAAGAGACAGGGCGAGAACCCTCCTGTGGTTAGGGTCGGGGAAAAAAAGTCAAACTAGTTCAGCGACCTGAGCATGAGTTTAAGGAGTCGTCACAGAAATCATCTCTCTTGGCTTCTTAGCTGTTGAAGGGGGATGGGATGAGGTCAGATGCCAAACAGCTACTCACACAAGGAACTCAACATGTCATTATGAACTTGGCACTTCTTGTTTTCAGGAGGGATAAAATCCATCAAATGATCTCCCCAAAATTACCCAAGTAACATAAACACATTCTTACTGTAAAAGATTCAAACAAGAATCAATTCTAGAAAGCGAACCATAATGTAAAAGTCACCTGTCATCCTCACCGACATCACATCCTTCCCTCAAGGTCACTAGGACTGGAGATTGGTGCCTGATCTTGCATCCCCATTCTGTGCATTTTGCACGCACACACGTGCACACGCATAATACAGATTTCTATTGTAAAAGGATCATGCTGCATACATTGCTCTGCGAGTTGTTTTTCCACTTAACTGTGTCTTGGGGATCTCCCCATATAGGTACATTTACCTCTACCTCACTCTTTTTTTAAAAATATTTTAAAACGTTTAAATATTTTCTCTAACCTGCTTCAGAGGAAGATACCTCACTCTTTCTAATGGCTGCAAAGTATTTCACAGGTGAATAAAAAAGTTACTTATTCAGGTCTGTAATGGTGGACATTTAATTGATTTCTAAATGTTCACTATTCCAACAGTACTGCCATAAACTCCCTTCTGCAAACATCTGTGTGCTCAGTGTTTTTTTGAGATAGATTCTGTGTCATAAGTTAAATACGAACTGACGAACAAAGCAGCTCATTTCCTGGTTTCCTCCAACTGACGTGATATGTACTTTCTGACATCCTTTTTTCCTTTGCCTTTAACTGTTTTTTAATGACTTCTCCCAAGGATCTCTAGAATGAATACTCACTTAGGAAACAGAAAACTCCAGTGGCAGGAAAAGTAAGCTTCAGAAGGTAAGGTTAACTAAGACCTAGAATTTAAGATGAAATATTGGGACACAGTTTCACTCTCCCAGAATTTCTTAATAAAAATGGCCTTGAAATAGGTTTGCCTTTCTTGGTAATCCTACTATTTTTAGTTCTTTGGGCAAAGTTAATACTTTTTTTGGAGATGGGGTCTTGCTGCATTGCCCAGCCTGGTCTCAAACTCCTGGCCTCAAGTGTCCTCTTGCCTCAGCCTCCTGAGTTGCTGGGATTACAGGCATGAGAGGTTTTGCTTTTTACAAAGGCCAGACCAGTGAGAGGTTACAAAGGTAAAGTTAAATATAAATAAACCCTTGTCGGATGGGCCTTATACGCTGAACTATATTACACCTATCATGTTAGTAAAACCATGGCGGTTCTTTCAGCTACGTTAAGGACATACCCATAATTCTGAGATGTGCCCCCATCCTTAACCATGACTCCTAGGAGATGGGGGGGCGACAATCTCATTCCAATTACCACTGACATCCCCTTTGTTCCTCATGAGAAAAGTTCCTTTTCAATGGTGGTTTAGTTGTTAGTTTATTTATTTTTTATTTTTATTTATTTATTTTTTGAGACAGTCTTGCTCTGTTGCCTGGGCTAGAGTGCCATGGCGTCAGCCTAGCTCACAACAACCTCAAACTCCTGGGCTCAAGCAATCCTCCTGCCTCAACCTCCCAAGTAGCCAGGACCACAGGTGCACCCCTGAGCCCATCTTACCTTTTGCGTTTTATTATAAATGAGGAACTGACTGACGCCCAAATAGCATTGCTTGTGATTGAATTCTGGGTACTCTGTCAGGTTACTTGAGATTATATTTTTTATTTCTATTTGTTCCAAAATAAAATAGAATTTTTTTTTTGCCATTTCTTCCAAATATAAAAGAAATGTATGCTCATTGTGAAAAATTCAGAAAATAAAAGCTAAGAACATTTAAAAAATCACCTGTGGTCCTATTACTAGGGGTAACCACCGCCGAGATGTTGATGGTGGTTACATTAGGTAACCGAAACAGGCCGCGCGGGTGGGTGCTGACCGCGGGGAGGGGCGCGCAGGAGGCCCGAGCTGCGAAGCCGAGGGGCCAGCCCACTCATGGTCCCGGACCGAGAAGATGCCTGAAGGGCCACACAGAGGAATCACGAAGGAGCTTTTCACGGGGGAGGCGGTGGGCGTCCTTCCTCTCTGGAGCAGGGGTTCCAGGGAGAGTCCCCTCTGGGGTCTTCTGGGCGTGTGGGTCTGCTCCCCTTAGGGCGTGCGGGGGCGGGCGGGATGGAGAGAGAATTCTGCGGCCTGCACGCCTCCCGCTTCACCCAGATAGACGGTTCCTAGATTTCCCCTGGGCGGACAGGTGTCAGCGTTGCATTTTAGTGTCAACCCACGTATGGCAAACTGGTGAGATACAAGTCTCGTGAAATTCAAACGTGAAACTTGTGAAATCAAAGTGCTTTAGCTTATTAAAGGCCGCAAGCAAACCACACACACACAGAAAAACCCATAATATTTCCCAGTATGAATGCACCAAAAATATAGTTCACCAAAATGCAATTGATATTTCTAATTTGTATACATGTGTGTGTGTGTGTGATTTTTTTTTACAAGTATTTCTTCAGGGTAAAGTCCTAGAAGTGAAATTGCTGGGTTAAAAATGTATGCATATTTGGAAGGATGTGGTGAAAAAACAAACAAAAATATATGCATATTTATAAGCAAAGAAAATGTTCTCGACATTATTAATCATTGGGGAAATAGAAATTAAAACCACAATGAGATGCTACCTTACAACTACCAAAACGTGTAAAAAATTTTAAACCAATGACTCCAGTTGTTGGCAAGAAGGTGGAGCAACTGGAACTCTCTACACCAACTGTGAGTTGGAACAACGGCTTTGGAAGACCGGCAGTATCAGCCAAAGCCGAACAACCACGAAGGCTGCACCTTTGCTATCTTGTTTAGAGAAGTCTTTCTCATCCCATGATTATAAAAATATCCACCTACATTTTCCTCCAGTTCTTTCATGATTTTAGTTCTTACATTTAATTGTTAGTCTGTATGGAATTTAAGTATAAAATAGGAATCTCAACTTTAGTTTTCACAAATGGTTAGTCAGTTGCTCCAACTGCATTTGTTGAGCAATCCATCATTTCTGGCTGGAAATCAAACCACTAATTGGAAAGGCAAAGTAATACTATTATAATTTTTATATCTTCTTGCATCATTTTTTTAAACTTTATCCTTTTTCATTTAACTGTCTCTTCTGCTTTCATACTTGTTTTAATATGTATAGCTGGACTACATGCCTTCTCATCTACAAGGAAAATTCTCCTCTTCTTCATTCTCCAAAATGTCCTTAATATTCTCACATATTTCTTTTCTAGTTGAACTCTAGAGTCATTTTGTAGAGGTCAAGTTTAGTTTGGATTTAGGTTGAAAGGGGGTTAAATTTTAAGGCAAACTTGAGGAAAACTAATACTTTCCAAGAGCATGTGTGTCTCTCCACTTATTCAAATATTTTATGTCTGATGGAATTTATTTTGAGGCTTACTTGACCGTAGAGCTCTTGCAGGTAGAGTGCATGTTTTATTCGTTTTTGGACCTCCAGTGGGACATAGTGCCTGGACATAGCAGGTGCACTGAATGTCAGTTAACTGGAAGAATGAAAGGCTACTTTGAGCTCTCAAGCTACCCCCTGTTAAAAATAATCCACCTGCTCTGTCTCCAGTAGAGTTCCTTCTGCTATATTTTAAGATTCTGAGGATATGGAAAGTGAAGGTGAAGATAAAAATTTTCCTTGATTAAAATATGTAAAATAATTCTGCTCCTAGGAGTAAAAATGAAATAACTGGAAGTAAAATTTGAAGAATTAATTTTGACTTGCACACAACTACTGAATTTTTCCCTGCAAGGAGCAGCTACGTTTATGACTAACACCTTATAGTTCATGAATACCAATGTTAGTTCGAGAGAAATCATTCCAGTAGATGAGATCAGTTATTGGGTGGAAATGTGTGTTTAGAAATGCTGATGATACTTCAGGGAAATAGCCACTGACCCAGCCTTGCACCAAATCCACACACGATGAAAACAGAACTAGTGAAGAAATGCTAATTTGAATTTTTTTAACCTTTGATATAATGAAAATTTCATGGTTTTTCAAGCCATCTGTCAACTTGTATGAGCATGACTAAGTAAAGCCTGCAGGTTTATTATACAGAATACAAACTTAGGTGTGCAGAAACATAACCTTGTCTCTTTATAACTAGATTTAACTTCTATCTAAAGTCTCCACTCTGCCTTTGTCTGAAAACTTAATCGTAGTCAGTTTGGGTGGAACTGTCAATTTAGGATGTTTTCAGTCAATCTGGGGTTTTCCCACTTCTTCTCAGAGTCATACCAGGATCCAGGGCGAGATCATCTTAAACCATATGAAGATGTGGCCATGGGACAGGAGGTGTGTAGTGAATTCCTGTAATTTTATGTTGCCTCAGCATCCATTCTGAATACAAGTTGGACTTTCCATACCAGAAGCGAGGCTTAGTCACTCTTGACAGTTTCCAGTCCTCTGCCTCCTTCCAGTTCCTCAGTGTGGTCAATCCAGATGTTTGCCTGATAACCCACTTCCCTGCATGGTGACAACCCCATCACAGGATAGCCAGACACGACCTACTTAATCTGCCCGCTGACCCCGGCACTGCACACATACTATGTAGACATGCTGCAGTGATGACCTCTCAGTCACAGCATGACTCCAGGGACTTACACCTGCTTGCCGTAAGCCCACCGACTAGAACTCCCTGCAGGAAACACACCGAGGTAACAGCCTGAACCCCAAGGCCCACAGGCCCCTCCCTCTCACTGTTGCTCCCCACGTGCTGGGTAAGTGTGCGTGTCCCAGACGGCTGCCCGCTTCCCCTCTTCTCCCTGGGACCTGTGAGTAATACACTGCTTCTGTTACTTCGTGGGTTTTGTTAAGCTGCTTTCTCTGTGTCTCACTGACCCACACACCTGAACCTAACTTCTGTCCCAGTCAGGGCTCTCCTAGAGAGTGGCCGTCTTGGCGGGAATACACTAGACATAGGTTGGACAAGAGGCACGAGGGCGTCTGCTGGTATAAACAAGTTTCCTGTGAGAGGGACGCCTGGTCGTGGGTTGCACACCGACATTAGGTCATCCGCCGGGGTAGAGAAGTAGCCCCTAAAAGGCATGTTGTAAACATCAGTGACCAAATCCCCTGGAGCCCCATCAGGGTGGGGCTGGAGCTTACGGCTGCTTTCCTGAGAGGGGCCTCAAGACCGAATCAGAGGAAAATACAAGGTGGCTCTCCTGGCCTTTGCAGCGGCGTCGCTCCTTTCTGCACTAGACCCTTCAGATGCCTCGGTCCTCTTTCTCAGCCCCTCCAGACGACTCTTGAGGGTGTGGAAAATATCTCGCCCTTCTCCCCTGCCACTCCACACTGCCCCAGGCCTCTCTCCCCTGGTGGCCCTCCCCCGCCACCTACCCTGCCAGCCCTTTCCGTGGTGCTTGGGGAATTCTATGAAATGTGCTCTTCCCAGGGCTACAGATGGGGCGTACACAGGTGCCCGCCACTCTCAGATTCCCCAAATCAACTCTGTGGTTCCTCTGCACACACTCAGGGCCCTGAGGGGCGTCGTACGGAGCAGCGCCCCTGCCCTGGCTCCCCCAGGCTCTTCTTCCCAGAGGATGGTTACTCAAGAGAGGTAGGGGAAGGGGACACTGAGTCCTTCAGAGCCCCCCTCTTCATACTGGCAGTGGCCTTTGTGATGATGTAGGAATGAAAAGCATTGTACAGAAAAGAAAACATACCCGGTAACTGCTGATAGTACTCGCTGCCACATTTTCTCCAACAGTTTGAATCAGATGAAGACCGGCTTATATCCTGTGTAAACTATTAGGTCTTAGTCTGCCCGGCATTTGGAGGGGGAGTGTTTGCTACACTAACTTGCACAGCGTGGGCCAGTGTTCCTAGGGTATATATTTCAAACCGGCTCAGTCAGTGCTGGCCCCTTCCCAGCATGCAAATACTCAGATAGCACCAACCGTATGCTTCACACTATTCTAATCGCTTTATCCTTATTAATCATGCCATTCTCATAAAATCCCGATGAGGTAGATACCACTATTACTCCCATTCTCCAGATGGAGAAACTGAAGTAAAAAGAGATTAATTAACTTCCCAAAGTTACAGAGTTAGTAAGTCATGAAGTCAAGATTGGAACCTACATAGTCTGGGTTCAGAGTTTATACTATTGATCACTATACTGTGCTACTAGGCATCAAAAACGTGTGTTAGGCTGGGCGCAGTGGCTCACGTCTGTAATCCTAGCACTCTGGGACGCCGAGGCAGGCAGATCGTTTGAGCTCAGGAGTTCGAGACCAGCCTGAGCAAGAGCAAGACCCCATCTCTACTAAAAATAGAAAGAAATTGGCCAAACAACTAAAAATAGAAAAAATTAGCCAGGCATGGTGGCACGTGCCTGTAGTCTCAGCTACCTGGGAGGCCGAGGCAGGAGGATCGCTTGAGGCCAGGAGTTTGAGGTTGCTGTGAGCTAGGCTGATGCCACGGCACTCTAGCCCAGGCAAGAGAGGAGACTCTGTCTCAAAGAAAAAAAAAAAAGTGTGTTAGCTGAAAATGGAGGAAGTCCATTTTTCCTAAACATCGTGAGATTTAAACTCATAAATATTTTATTTGACAATTCTGTTGACAAAATAATCTGATTCGTCAATGCATACCCACTTCCTTAAAAAGAGCCATGTTTCCGAAAGCATCACGTAAAAAACAAAAATATATAATATTTTTTTATTAGGAAATCCTTGGTGATCTTCTAAGGACTGTGGCAAAATTACTTACCACCAGGTTTGTAGTCACAGCTCTGTTAAAAAGATCTGTCGGCTCCTGCAAGATTTTTCTACTTTAAATTTCTCTTTAATATTATTATTTTTTTCTGTCTAGGAATCACTGTTTATTAAGGTAGCTGGTCATATTAGTGACTTTTAGTAACATTTTCAGCATAAAGGTAGATTTACATTTCCTTTCTGGACAACGAGTCATAAATTTCTCTTTAAATTGAGTGTGTCTCCAGCTCAGCAATAAGTAGCTTTATTTTATGAAATTTTTTTTTTGAGACAGAGTCTCACTGTGTTGCCCAGGCTAGAGTACCGTGGTGTCAGCCTGGCTCACAGCAACCTCAAACTCCTGGGCTTAAGCAGTCCTCCTGCCTCAGCCTCCCGAGTAGCTGGGACTAACAGGCATGTGCCACCGTGCCCGGCTAATTTTTTCTATTTTTAGTTGTTTGGCCAATTTCTTTTTATTTTCAGTAGAAATGGGGTCTCACACTTGGTCAGGCTGGTCTCGAACTCCTGAGCTCAAGCAATCCTCCCACTGTGGCCTCCCAGAGTGCTAGGATTATAGGCGTGAGCCACCACGCCCGGCCTTCATGAAATTTTTGTTGTGTCCTCCACATAAGGTACTTCTGAGTGCATTAGCCAAGGCCATTATTGGCTAATAAAAATATTGCCAATATTGTTGTGTAACAAATTACCCCCACATTTAGTATTTCTAAACAGCCAAATGATTTTTATTATTTCACAGTTTCTGTGGTCAGGATTGAGTATGGTTTAACCAGATTCTCTGGCTCAGAGTCTCTTACAGTCGAGGTTTGGGGTGGGGCTGTAGACAAGGTTTCTGGTGAGACTGTAGCCATCCCCCTGCTCAAACTAGGGGAGGATCCCTTTCTGAGCTCACGCATGTGGCCATTGGCAGGCCGCAGGTCCTCAATGGCCGTAAGCTAGAGACATCAGGCTCTTGCCACATGGACCTCTCCACAGCGCCACTCACAAAATGGCAGCTTGCTTCCCCCAAACCAAGGGTGCCGAACAAGGGGGGCGGGCAGGGGCAGAGAGAAAGAAAGAGAGAGAGAGAGAGAGATGGAAGTCACAGTCTTGTGTAATCTAATCACTTTGGCCATGTCCTGTTGGTTAGCAGCAAGTCACTAGGTCCAGCCCATACTTGAGGAGAGAAGATTACACACGGACTTGACCACTGGAAGCCATTTGGAGGCTGCCCGTCCTACTGAGTAATTTTCTTCTTCCTGCTTATTGCCGTTCTTACTGTCCTGTCCTTACAAGAAAGATTAGGCCATACGATAGGTCCAACTAGTCAACCCAGGCCTGATAGTTCATACTTTAAGCACATCCTGTTTTATTCCACTGGTAGAATGATGTGCTTTTTAAAAATAAATACACAGGGTGGGGGGAAGGGCAGCCTTTTACAGCAGTCTCATGGTTTGGATGTGCTCAGGTGTTCAGATACTTGGACTCCCACATCAACAATCTGCAACATTCGGAGGCATGAAGCTCTCCTCCCTCAGCTCATGCCTACCTCCTCTCCAGTACACCCTTGAAAGCTCTTTGCCCTACCCGTGCTCTGCTGAATGCCAGCGAGTTAGAGTTAATTATACAGGACAAAAGACCGAAGGTTTCCCGGTGAGCGTCCAGGCTAGGAAATGCAGCCCAGCAGAGCAGCAGTGCGTGGGACGGTCAGGTTTGCTGTGCTTCCAAGGCTTTGCTCTGCATCGTCCTGGGGACACAAGCTCAGGTGTGGAAAGGCTGTATGGGGGATGGGTGGTTTGGGCAGGAGAAGAAACGCAATCACAAGAACGCTGCTGAAGATGGCATTCTGCTACTCCCTGCAGGGGTCTGGCAAGTCATTTCATCCCCCTGGGCTTGAGTTTATCCTCTCTAAAATGACAGGGTCGAAGCAGATACTCTCCGTTACTCTCGGCATTTTATGGGTTAATGACTAGTAGAAAGAATTTATGAGAAAGTTAAAGAATGGGTTTAAGTGTTTGAAAGTGAGAGGGAGAAATCAGTGCCAATTTATGATGTTGCTGTAAACAGTTTATGAGATTTTAAAAATAACATATACTTGTTTTCTAGTTTTGATAAAGTTTCATGTTGTTGCGAAAACTATTGTTTTATAAATACAGAGTTCTTTTCCTTCTGGAAACAACCACCTACTATTCCTCTCTTCAATCCCTTCCCCATCATGTGCATGCGTGTGTGCGCGCGCGCACACACAAACACACCTATACACACGACTACCAGGTTAGTGCGCCATGATGCTGCCCATCTGCAGGTGGCTGGGCCAGGGCGGTGTCTTTGTTCCAGCTCAGACACTCTCGACCCTTGCCCTGGAGATTGGATCTGGCAACAGATGAAAGTCCAGTCTTTCTTAGAGTCCCAGGACCATAAATATAGCTTTCAGGGGCCATATTTTCCCTCTCGGTGGGGAGGAAATGAAGTAGACAAACTGAGAGAAGCCACCGAGAGGGAGAAAGAACATAAACAGCATTTGCATTTCTGGTTCCAGTAACTGCCAAGGCCAGGCCGTTTTCTTGGCATTGTGTCTCTGAGATAGAACAGGATCTGTTAGATAACTCCCCCCTTTGGTTAGAGCATAACTGATTTGGGTTGCTGTCTTTCACAACCAAAGTGGGGGCGGGGGGATAGTAACTAATTCACAAGTTCACAAGAAAAAAAGTCTAATTAAAAATATATATAAAGTATTCCCAAAATACGTACCTCTAATATGTATCAATAAAAATAAAATATAAAGAAGAAAACCAAAAAAATGACCAATAATTCTACCACTTTAAGATAACTTCTCTTAACATTTCGGAATATTTTTTCCTGTTACTTTTCTATGCATTTACATAAATTAATTAGAATTTTGACATGATTTTTTAATTCATGCTTTTTTCATTTAAAGATTATATTGTGAGCATTTTCTTGTATCAATTCAGATTCTCCAAAAATACAATTTTTATGTCTCTGACAATTCACATTCATGAGATTTTATTTTATTTTATTTTATTTTATTTTTTGGGCAGAGTCTCACTCTGTTGCCCAGGCTAGAGTGCCGTGGCATCAGCCTAGCTCACAGCAACCTCAAACTCCTGGGCTTAAGCAGTCCTCCTGCCTCAGCCTCCTGAGTAGCTGGGACTACAGGCATGTACCACCATGCCCGGCTAATTTTTTCTATATATTTTTAGCTTTCCAAGTAATTTCTTTCTATTTTTTAGTAGAGAGGGGGTCTCGCTCTTACTCAGGCTGGTCTCGAACTCCTGAGCTCAAATGATCCACCTGCCTCGGACCCCCAAATTGCTAGGATTACAGGCCTGAGCCACCGTGCCCGGCCTGTTCATGAAATTTTATAAATGTATCCATGTAGTATGAGAGCAAACAGTAATTCGGTTTGATTTGATCCATTTCCGAGAACCAGATCTGTGATGTAATTAGCAGGAAGGAAGACAAACAGTTAAGGCAGGGGGGTAATACTGATTTCTGCTAAATGGGAGAAAGAATAGAGCCTCTGCATAATAAAATTTCCTTGGAAAACTGATCATTGGTAAAAGCCACTATTTCTTTCTTCCTCACTGTTTGCCCAAACACAGAGAAATAGTTTTAGGAAAAAAATAGTTTTTAGAAAAAAAATAGTCAACATTTACTGGGCAATCCCTATGACAGGCAATATGCTATGCACCTAACATGCACTACATTTTAAAATCCTCAAATATGGCCGGGCGCGGTGGCTCACGCCTGTAATCCTAGCACTCTGGGAGGCCGAGGCGGGCGGATCATTCTGAGCTCAGGAGTTCGAGACCAGCCTGAGCAAGAGCGAGACCCTGTCTCTACCAAAAATACAAAGAAATTAACTGGACAGCTAAAAATATATATATAGAAAAAAAAAAATTAGCCGGGCATGGTGGCACATGCCTGTAGTCCCAGCTACTCGGGAGGCTGAGACAGTAGGATTGCTCGAGCCCAGGAGTTTGAGGTTGCTGTGAGCTAAGCTGACGCCACGGCACTCGCCCCAGGCGAGAGAGACTCTGTCTCAAAAATAAAATAAAATAAAATAAAATAAAATAAAATAAAATACGCAAATATTTACACGTAATACCTGGTTAATAAATGGGTATTTCAGATTCCCTTCTTTGATACTCACTGCAAGAGGAAAGATACTAACATAATCCTAGATAGGGTTTCACAATGGATAAAAGATTTATAGTGAAACTAGCATTATGTTAATATAAAAGTTAAGATGAAGTATCAAGGTCAAAGGCAAAGCCTGACTAAATTGCTTACCATGAGGCCAGCTTCACCTACCTGAAAATTGGTTGCTGAACAACACGCTATAGCTTCTCTCCTTGGGGTTCTTTTTCAAGCCTTTTCTAATCCTTGCTTGTATCCTGTGAGGCAGGCAGGGGCCAGGTGATGAAGGCTCCTGCAAAGAGGGATAAGGAGTCCCATCTTTATCCTCAGGGCAATTAGAGGGCCTTGAGGAGTTGTAAGTGACATGATCTGATTGGCATTTTAGAAAGATTCTGGCTGCAGAGTGGGGATCAGATTGGAGAGACATGGTGGAAGGATGTGACCAGAGAAGCTGACGGAGGAGTGCAGGCAACCCCCCAAGCTGGCTGGGGCCAGGGGATGACAGGGGGATGGAGAGATACGGAAGGGTTCAGAAGACAGGTGGCAGGTCTCGATGGTCCTTGGGGTAAATTAGGGCTAATGAGGGAGGGAAACCAGACATCTGGAACAACCCCCAGATTCTCCACTTGGACAACTCAGTGAATGGTACAGACATTTTATAAGACAGAGAATTCTGACAGGGAAGCCAGTTTGGAGGAAATAAAACGAATTTAAATTTGGACGTGCCGAGTTTGCAGTGCTTTGTAGACATTCGAGTCTTGATCTTTGGGTCGAAGCAGGAGCTAAAGATTTACAGATCGTTTGTGTGCAGGCAGGAGGTAGAGCTTTGAGGGTCATTGTGTCCAAGAGTCAAGAAAAGCCACAGGAATGGATAATATCACCCAAGTGAGCAGAGGCCCAAGGAGGGCAGAGGAAAGAGCGTCTCCCAGGGAGCGGAGAAGGAGCAGCCAAGGGATGGACAGGAAGCCGGGAGAATGCAGTGTCCTGGAGACCAGGAAGCCGGGGTCTCTCGAGGAGGAGGAGGAGGAGGAGGTGGGCCACAAAGCTGACCACCGAGGGGTCAGGCCAGGCCTGACAGACGCAGACAGAAACCTGTCTGGTGTCCACTCCCTCCTTCGTGGCTCGTCCCACCCAGTTCTAACCGACAGACAAGCCGAGAACTGAAAAGCCACCTTTAGGTTTGGTGGCCTGGAGAGCACTGAGAAGTGAGTTTGAGGTGGGATAGTGAAAGCTCACACGAGGGTAACTCTTTAAGGAGTTTGGCTGGATAGGGGAGGGGGTGAGGGACAAGGTGGGGGTGGGGAGTGTAGCTTGAGGAGGGAGACAGGCTCCAGGCACCCATTTGTTTGTTTTGCAGTAGGGTAGCCCAGGGCAGGGGCTGTAGAGGCCACAGGACCAGAGACAGGAAGTAACAGGGGGTGGCAGGCGGGGCACAGGTGCAGGGTCTGGGTCTCTCACTGTAACAGGAGGGACAGCGGGAGACGGTGGGATAAAGGCAAAGGGAAGTCAGGGCTGACGCAGAGTGGATGAGGGGCCACAGCCTCCTGACAAGTCAGCTCAGTCAGACCTGCAGATCCAGGGAGGGTTCCCTTCCCGTCTTCTCTATTAATGAAACGCCTCCTGGCCGGGCGCGGTGGCTCACGCCTGTAATCCTAGCACTCTGGGAGGCCGAGGCAGGAGGATTGCTTGAGCTCAGAAGTTCGAGACCAGCCTGAGCAAGAGACCCCGTCTCTACTAAAAATAGAAAGAAATTAGCCAAACAACTAAAAATAGAAAAAATTAGCTGGGCATGGTGGCGCATGCC
>RJWJ010009644.1:0-12500 GCA_004363605.1 Indri indri | reverse complement strand
ATGGGGCCTCCACAATATTTCTAGCCAACCACATCCCTCAAGTCCCCACTCATCTGACCTTTAAAGGATGATTTTTAACACCCCATGTGCTGCTTCATGAAAACTCTGGGGGAGATTTTGAAAACATCTGAAGTGCTTATGTAGCCACCTTTGGAACTTGGATTCCTGTTTAGGATATTTCAAATGCTAACTGCTCCTGGGATAGAGATTAAAGTTAATTTACACACAAACATGCTCAAATCCCTCTACTTACGTGAAGTATTTAAATGACCACATACACAATAATAGCTAAATTTATCGAGCATTTATGTCATAACAGACTCTTGAAAGGAACTTACCACCTTTAACCCTCCACCACTCCAGTGAGGCGGGTTCCATGAATGGTGCCATTTCCCACCATGAGGAAACTGAAATGGGGGGATGTCATCCCACGGTCTGCAAGTTGCAAGCAAGGGTTTAGGCCGGTTTCAGAGAGCCTAGTGCCTTAACTACCATACTACAAAGCCTCTAAATAGTGGCTATTGCCAGAGATAATTTAGAGAAATACAGAAATATGATACTCACACTCTTAGAATATTCGAAAATCTGGAAGAAAATGACGTCATAATTAGTGAGAAGTTAGTAGCTCTCAAAAAGTCTTTGCACTGTGCACCTAGACACATGCACGTGCCCGGAGGCAGCCCCGTGTTCAGACCCTGTCCCAACAAGAGCTGGCCCCGAGTCTCCTCCCAGCATTTGCAGTGAAGACCAAGATTTCAGCTCCAATCTGACTGTTCCCTTTTTTTTTTTTTTTTTTGAGACAGAGTCTCACTCTTTTGCCCGGGCTAGAGTGAGTGCCGTGGCGTCAGCCTAGCTCACAGCAACCTCAAACTCCTGGGCTCAAGCGATCCTACAGCCTCAGCCTCCTGAGTAGCTGGGACTACAGGCATGCGCCACCATGCCCGGCTAATTTTTTCTATATACATTTTTAGTTGGCCGATTAATTTCTTTCTAATTTTAGTAGAGGCAGGGTCTCACTCTCATTCAGGCTGGTCTCGAACTCCTGAGCTCAAAGAATCCGCCTGCCTCGGCCTCCCAGAGTGCTAGGATTACAGGCGTGAGCCACCGCGCCCGGCTCGTGACTGTTCTCTTGATAACAGAGTTGCCGTGGGAGTTTTGTCCCACTTCATAGCCTGGACAGATGAGAAAGCTGGTCTGCAGGGAAGAGAGACAAAGCATGCTGTGAGGAGACTCTTGAAGCCTTCGAGTACTAAACCCGACGGCACCTCTGACCTATACCTTCATACACACGAAATTCCTCTTTTTGGCTTAAGCTATTACAACCCCTAGTTTTAATGGGTACATCCATGAAAAGTTTTCCAGCCGAGAAATACATGACTACTTCAGGAAGATTCACTGGCAGCAGTTTATGAGCTACAGAGCAAGAGGAAAGGGACCAGAAGCAGAGAGAAAGTTCATAATAATGACCCAGGAAACACAGTGACAATGCAGAGAGACAGTGGGGATGGGAAAAAAAATGGTTCGAGGTAGGACTGGGGGGCATGAATATTCTAGCTTTCTCCAAGTTCCTTCCATTAAATCCTTCTATTAAATCTATTACTATGCAAAGTTACAAACACATAGCAAAGTTTTAAGAATTTTAGGTGAACATAAACCCACCTCTAGATCATATAACGTTCACATTTAACTGTATTTGCTTTATCAAATATCTAGCCATGTCCATCCCTCTAACCATCCATTAATCCATCTCATTTTTAGTGCCACATTCAAAGTAAACTATAGACGACAGAACACTCCCCTCAAATAATTTGGTGGGAGTACCATTAGAGTTCAATATTTGCTTAGTTTTTTTAAAAATAAAATTTAAAAACAATGAAATACACAAATCATAAATGCAAATTTGCTGAATTCTGACATACACCTATATAACCCAAACCTTTATCAAGATGCAGATTGCTACTGTCACTCCAGAATGTTCCCTGGTGCCCCTTTTCAGTCCACCTCCACCTCCATCCTCAGCAATCTCCACCGTTTCTCCCCCTAGATCAGTCTGGGGATAGGCTGTTTGCAATCCTCTCCTTGAGGCTACTGCAGTAGCATTCCAAGCAGTGGCCCTCAGGGTCAGTCTAGGCATGAAATGTGGTCCATCTGCATTCTTTCCCCGCCCAGGAATGGCAGGGCACTTGGGCTGGGGATGAATAAGCACTCACAGGTCCCAAACTGCCGAGGATAATTTGAAAAGCACTCCATTTAGAATTTCATAAAAAGATTAAGGGCCCTACAGCCTTTTATAAAACTGGCTAGCAAAACTGGAAAGTTTTTAAGAAATAAGCCCAAAAAAGCTTACTGTGTGTATTTCCATATGATGATACACTTCATATCCTTTAATTGCTAAAGGCAGACAGTGTAATAGGAGGATTCAAAGAGAAAAGAACCTGAGCCTAAACCATAAAATAGTCCGAGATATCTGTCTTTAAAGAGACGAAACCACCACTCGAACAAATTACTTTTCTTTTTAATATATAAATGATATTTAAAACATTTATTTACCATTAGCCATAGCTAGCCTGGTTATCAACATACTCACACGTAGGTATTGGACACGCTCCTGCTTACGCTGGAGCCCACAGCACAAACAGGGTGTTGCTTCTCCCACTCCTTCCTAGTATTTTTCAGGGTGCTACAGTGTATCTGTGTGTGTGTTGGGGAGGCTGTTGGAAAGGTGCATGTGGAAAGTGGGAACAAAAGGCCAGGTAGGCTTCATTATAGATCCTGTTCCTGCGGCAGGCGTTGGGGGGATCCTGGGTGCTCAGCCCCAATCTCTCCCGCCTTAGGGACGGCTTTATAAATAGCCTAGAGCCACAGTGAGACGTGAGCACAGCGAGGACTTTTCTTCTGGTGAGCAACTTTGACCATAAGCACAGGGGGGGCTCAGAAAACAGGCTTCGGTCCAGGCAGGTCCCCTCTTCCCCCAAGTGCCTCTTAGAGACAGGAGGGGGTAACATGAAGGCACAGACCCCAGCTCTCGACGGAAACTGACCCCCACCCTATTTACGTGGGATGGAGAATGTTCCACTCTTTACTACCCCCGTGAGTAGGACCCTCACCTGGACACCAAGGAACACACAAAATTAAGAGGGAGAGACAGCAAAGTCCACTAAAGTCCAAGAACGAAACAAATGTGGAGAATAAGACTAGAAACTGCTGAACTCTAGGGTCATAACTACTACTTGGGAATTTAATACAAACACCAAAGAACTAAAACATCTGGAAAAAACCCTGTAGCAAAGAGAGCTTATTAAATTCCAGGGATGTCTCAGAGCCACTTTCTGGACATAGGAGAGCGCACCCTGGCCAGATAGGCATGGGCGGTGGCCACAAGCAACAGGGTGCGAAGACCCCCCTGCAGGTGGGAAAGGCCAAAGAGACGGACTTCTCAGAACAAACGCGAGTGAGGTATCTCAATCTAATAAGAATTAAACAAAACTAATTAGAAACAAATCCTCCTCTCATAAGCCATCCCTCTGTGCTGGATCACTTATCCTCTCTGGAAGGAAAAACAAATCCTTTTCTATCTTGCATGGTTTAAATGAACTCAGATCTCTTTCAGCACTTCTTATTCCAGAATAACAGAATTCTAATTTTACAGATCCTCATAAAAGCAGTGAGACAGAAATATTTAATATCAGGGGCTTTAACAATCCTTTTCTTTTAACCACCCTACAGGGCCTCCAACTCTATTTTAAATTTCTTCAACATTTTATTACCACCTGAAATTTTAAATATTTGGTTATTTGTTCCCTACCACCACCAATCAACCAACCAGACACACACACACACACACACACACACACGAATGCAAACTCCACTCTTGGCAGCCAGCACATGCTTAACATTTCCTGAATGGAGGAAAGCGTTGCTTCACATGTTATACCAACTACACCAAATACAGCACTGCTTGTAAATTGTGCTTTAATGTCTGCAATCAGATACGATGCAGTGAGATACAAGTATAAACTTTCAATGTGCATCCAGAAAATAAAAAGCACATTTATATAGATTTAGCCCAACAGCTTATTCCCTTATAAAGAAAAAAAAAAGTTTTGAATTTAATTAAAGCTAGTTTATCTTCAGTGTAAAAACTTGGAGGTATAAACAAACTCAAGATATTATATACAGTAAATTAATGTACATTTCCAAACTTACACATTACAGCATTTTAAACAAAGTAAATGGTCTCATTTCAGCTTTTGCTATTAAGCATAGTCCACATCTCGATCTCGCATAAAAATTTCACAATATATAAACCCACTGAGAATTCTGTATACAAGTTATAGAAATCTGATTTCAAATATAAATACAAAAATTGTCATGACCTTACCATGTTACAACAGCTTACTTATTTTTCTATTGTAATTTTTAAAAAAAATCATAGAAAAATATTTCAATGCACATTCAACTGCTATGACAAGGGCCATGACCTTGTGCCTTTAAACCATACTTGTGGAGTATAAAGCATCACACCGGGCATTTTTGGAATGAAAATTCTAAGACCGAAGAGGCTACCATATAAACAGTCAGGTTACAATATGGTAACAAAAATATTTAGCTCCACAGAGTGTTTGGGAGGCAACGGGGCAGAGAAGTGGAGGTTAGTGCTAACTTAAAAAGGCCCATGGAAGGTATATGAAGGTAGCTAAGGAACTAGTTAGTGTTTTTCAAAAATCCCTATTGCAAGCCTAACACTGACCTTGCTAGGAACTCTTAAGGCAACCAAGACTGAGCATATGTTTGGCCCCCAGATGAGTGAATCCTGCCCCCCGCCAACTTCTGTCATCGTAACAGACCACCCTGGCTCGTGTGTTAACACGGAGTGGGGAGCACAGCAAAACAACTTGTATGTATAAAAGACGATTCAGTGCAAACCTAGAAACTCCTCTTTGTCAATCGTTTCAAAATTTCTTATTGCCCTCGAGCAACTGAAAGTTTCTAAACATGTAACACTCAAATTGGGATCCACACTGGAGAGTAAATGGGTATAAAAGGCAAACATTCAATTTAAAACATTCTAGCATGAGGTTTTTTTTCCCTTTCTTTTGTGGGATTTGACAGGGTTCCATTGAGAATGAAAAAACTGATCCTTACAAAGCATACTTTTCTGCAATTAAAAAACGAAAAATAGAGATATATAGATATATATATATATAATTTAGACAGCAGATCCAAGAAGGTGACCACGCATAGTCAAGTTTCTTCTATGGCTTTTTAAATCACTGAGGTATTATACGACAATCACTTCTGGTATTTATGTTTAACTAGTTTCCTATGAGAGCCACATTCAAAAGTGACCTAACCCCATCAGTCTGTGAAGGTAACAAAACTCAAGGACGCGGCTGAGGGGCTGCAGAGAAGCACAGTCACAGGGGCTCCAAAGCCTCGGCAGGGGATTAGAGCAAGGCAAAGCAATTCGTTCCAAACGCTGAGAGGAATGGGAGCTCCTCTGGGCAAACAAAGAGATTCCCCAGTTTAACCAACTGGTTTAGCAGCAAGACACTGGGACTATGTGCCCCAAGGCAGGGAGTGTGAGGGGCCGCGGAGGGACAGTGGTGCCTAGAACTGAGCAGGAGAGAGGGCGGGTACTGGCTAGCTCACCACCCACATGCAGTGACACAGCCTATGAAGGAGGGAGGAAGACCTGAAGTGTCAGGGTGGGTGACACGGGTGCAATCTCCCAGCCTTTCCATAGGCAAGAGGACATAGAAAGGAAAAATGCTATGATTTAAGTAAATGCTATATATCTTAATACCTCTGTTTGAATCTTTCAATTTGCCATTTAAATAGCACATAAAGCTGAACTTGCTCCCAACCGAGATAGGTTACAGAGAAACTTACTATTCCCAATGACTGGGTAAATTTATCTTGGCACAGAAAGGATCTGAAGAAAGCATCAAGTCCAACAACATCTTAGTGAAGCCCTTCCCATTTGTAAACTGGCCAGTGCAGGTTCTGTATAATACTTAGGCATCAGAAAACGGCCACAGTCCTATTACGGGTCAAGTAGTAATTCTTTTCAATTAATAATACTTTTAATTGCATAGTCTTTCAGAAACATGAAAAATAACGAGAACCAGCTCTTTTCCTGAAGGCCCAGGTTTACTCCGACAGAGCGCTGGGCTAATGGTCCTCCCAGCATTAGCTGCGGTGTGACTCAAATCCAGGGATCAACTGTCCCAATCTCCCACACTCCTCTCTCACAATCATCCAGAAAATAGGTCACACGTCCCCTAGATCCACAAACTCGTCTTCTCGTTTGGCCAAATCTTCCTCATCTCCCAAAGCTTTCCAGCCACTGGTGGGCAAGACGGGCTTAGAGGAATGTCGCTGCAGCAAAGCAAAGGGAAACAAAGAGGACAGGCGGGCGGAGTTCCTCAGCAGGCAGGGGGGCTCTGCCTGGGGGTCTTCCTGGCTGTGGTGTCTCTCGCTGATTTTCTCTTGTAAGCTCTGGACTTCCTCCATCATTTCCAAGAGTTTGCTCATAGTGGCCACTGTGCCACCACCTAGGATTTGGGCTTCTGGAATCCAACGCAAGTAGCGCTGGGCCCAGACTCTGATTTCTGGTCCCTCTATATGAGGCAACAACAAACCGTGGTAGTCAGTGGGCTTGCTATGCCAGCTGTCATAGAACTCTCGAAAGTTGTCTTGCAGCTCATCAGAAGAATTAATAAGCTTGCTAATTCTCTTGCCCAGAAGGTTTTTAATTAAATGATCTGTTTCTTCCCTGAAAAATCCTCTTTTGGGAGATGACTTAGATTGGGTGAGTGGCAAAGAAAGTTGTCGTTGATGCTTTGAAAGAAAACACAAATAAATCTCTGGTTAATATAAGAGCCACAGTTACTGTTGTTACCATAAAAAAAGAGGGGGCATAATCCTGCTTTAGCAAGTATCGAGAGACATCAGGACGGCCCCGTGAATGCATGTGCATTAAAATGCCGTCACATGCAAAGGAAGGGGGTTCTTGCTTATTCCCACGCCGTATCAGAAACAAGTGGGGAAGCCAGGTGCGGGTGGCAGCTGTGCAGAGGCTTGTTGCGACACAGAGGGGATCTTTCAATGCCCTCCTCCCCCATCACAGGAGTACCAAAGGACACAGTACTGAAAAAGCTGTTCAACTTAAGACAGGTTTAGGGAATTCAGAACATGGCTATTCATGTCTGGAAGGAAGCAAGATGTTTCTTCTTTGAGAACTTTAGGGCTGGTTAACCTCTACGATATTCTAAACACCTGCAAGGAAGCAGGGCTGACCACCTAAAGATTCCCATCACGTGGATGAAATAACTTAGCAGCTTGTCAGGCATCCAGTGGGAGTTTATGCCTAAGTCATAAAGATTCTTCTGGACAAAGAAAACAGAGGCAGGTGGGAGCAAAGGAATTTGGGGAACCAGCTAAGCTGGCCAGACATTCTTGTCTGACAACCTGCATGGAGTAGAAAGCTTGAGAGCATTGGCATTTTTTCCCTCCTTAGTAATTCTCTCTGCGGCCAAAGCAGAATGCTATTTTGGGGTGCGCTGGGAAAACATCGCGAAGATGGGTAAAGTGGTCAGAAAGTCACAAGAGTTCCCCAGTGTCCAAAGGAGAAGGTTAAAAAAAAAGGTGGGGATAAGCTGTTTCTCCTCAAATCTTTTGCTCCTGAGATGTTCACTCAAAGTAACAACAGATAAAGCACTTACTTTTAGGCTAGCCTGTAACTCTCTAATATATTTCTGCCAGTGGTTCTTCCTTGTAAAAAATTTTCTATTATAAATGAAATATTTTCTTATTATGGAATATGAGATAACAAAAATATAAAAAAAGAAAGCAAAGCCATCCATGAGACCACAACTCAGAGATGACCAGGATTTCTGATTCTCCATCCGAGACAGGAGATATGAAAGCCAGGAGTCGGCAGCCCTCTTCTTCTCAGCAGACAAGGCGTGTCAGGCAGGGCAGGTGGCCGAGGAACGCAGACAAAACCTAACCGTCACCAATCACTTACCGCCTGCCAGGTTCTGCACTCAGTGCTTTACGTGCATCGATGGCCCTAATTCTCAAAGTCACTATTATTGCCCCATTTAACAATGAGGAAACTAAGGCACAGGGGTTAAGCAATGTGCCAAAGGCACTGGCTACCAAGTGCCAAAGCTATTTTCAAACAGTCTGGCTCTAGAGCCTGGGCTCTTAACTAAACTCTCCTTGTCTCAGAAGCCCGGTTCTCTCAATCTCCTAAGTGAAAGGAGCAGGCCAAGGTGGGAGCAGCACAGGCTTCACGACCTGCAGCGGAAGCTGAGACTGCACACCTCAGTGGACTCCTGCCCCTCGAGTGGCAATTCACAGAGCAGCCCTGCATGCTGGTCAGCCTCAGCTTTCCTCGTTCCACAGCACGTCTTTAAAGCCACTGGTCCACTCCACCTGGTGCCCTCACCTGAGATCTGGTCTTCTTACCCAACGCTTCAAAGCTCCTCGTTGCCCCAGTTCCAATTCTGTTCTAGTACAATCTGAAATTCTCTGACCGTTCTGCTCAAATCTCTCCCACCAACCTACTCTTGGAGCCTAGGCTGTCTGCCCCTATCTACAAACAGAAGGGACAATTAGGAAAACTATGTCTGAGGAGAGAAATGAAATCTATTCTTAGAAAGGGGAGCCTTAGTTTCCTCTCCTGTAAGGTAAGGAGTGGGCCTCGCTGTTTCTGAGGTCCCTTGCAACTCTGGCGTGCAGTTCTGTGACCCTAACCTGGCTCCCATGAGGATGTGCACACAGCCACCAGGGGGCACAACACACTGAAGAAAAACTGATCTCTGGCCAAACTGCTCCAGGGCTCAGGGCAATTCTGGTCAAACTGTCAGAAACAAGGTGAACCAGAAAGGGGAATCATCCACCCTGGCTCTGAGAACCCCTAAAAGGGCAGAGTGGCAATTCTAAGTCATTCGGCAGCCAACATCGTCTGTGACCTCTGGTTTTGGCTCACCCAATCCTCTTTAGAATGGAATCAACTCCCACACCAGAACTGGCCAGGCTCCCTGCAGCCCCTAAAGACCACCAGGTGGGCTCAGGATGGCAGTAGAGAAGGTGTGATACATACCGACTTGGGTTTGCCATCACTGCTCTCCCCTTTGTGGGGCAGAAATCCTGGGCTTAGAGACAACGCTAGGAAATAGCATTTAAATAACTTCTCAGAGAACTTTGGGGTTTAACAACTAGTAAAATCAGGACAAACATCTGAAGGGAAAAACAAATCTTTGACATTTGTGGTTCAGAGCATGGGTCAGCAAACTGGCAGCCCTTGGGCTAAATCTGGCCTGGCACCTATTTTTGTAATTATTGGAACGCAGTCATGCCCATCTGTTCACCTATTGTCTAGGGATACTGCTGTGCTACAACGGCAGCGTGGGGTGGTTGCGACAGAGACTGTATGGCCCTTGACAGAAAAAGTCCCAACCCCTGGTTTATAGGTACAGCCCATGAAAAAAGTCTTACTGGTATCTGCTGAGAAAAACCCATATGATCAATGTTTCCTTTATTCTACTAACCACACACAGGTAGGGGTGAAAGGCACAATCCCACCCAGCTCGACTACAGCAGCAGCACCCTTAGTGACATTCAGCAAATGGCCATGTCTCATTAGGGCAAAGGCCGATTTGCTGAAAGCAAAGGATTCTAATGGGCCCTGACAATTGCCTGTCACAAATCTCGAGTCTGCAGACTGTTTCAAGGGGTAAAACACACACTAGCAGACAGAATCCATGTGTAAATTTTGTCCTTATACACACGGGACCTGGGGCAGATGCAGGGGGTTAGACATGTGGACATCTTACTTTGGAACGCATTCCTTTCCGTTGGCCTTTGTCCAGTTTTGGCTTTTCCACGTAGAGAGGGTTTTTGAGCAACGTCTGGGCTTTGGGTTCAAACTGTACAGACCAGTCCCACACGGAGAGCAGATTCAAAGGCTTGCTTTGTGTATCCTGGCTTTCCCTGCCCTGCCAAGACAAGCACAGGTCACGATGGCTTCCAGGGAGGGCTGAGGAAGGCAAACACATAATTCTGAGAAATGAGCACCAGGAAGGACACTCCTGCCCTGCCCTGAGCACGAATATTCATGGTACCTCATTTTTGGAGGCTGAGGCTACCAGTGGTTATTCACTACATGTTTTCAGACGGGAGGAGGGTAAGAAGGATGCTTACCTTCCGTGGACTATATGCCAGCCACTGTGCTGGGCACTTCCATCATCTTGTGAGACAACTATTATTCTTCCGATTTTACATTTGAAGAAACTGAGGCTCAGAAAGCTGAAGTGAACTGCCCAAGGGCACAAAGCTGGTGAGTCACAGAGCTGGGCTCTGAAACCGGAGCTGGGTGGCTCGGAAGTCTAGGTTCTGTCGTTCCCCCTCTGCTGTGGGATCTGGTAATCCTCCGGGCTCCAGCAAGCCTCACAGCCAGCAGAAGGCTGGTCAGCAGCACTGAGATTAGCTGGGAGTGTTACCCCCCCACCCCGGGGCACAGCCTCAAGAGGGACTAAAGGAGTTTAAGATGGAAAGTAAAAGCCTAGCTTCCCTTCACAGAGCAACTCCAGGCATCAGGCAAATGGAAGACAGGGCATCTGGTCTGTTTCAAAAAGGACACCTTTTAATTTTGCTTAACCTCCAGCTCCACCACTTGCTTCCAGCTCCAATATTTACCATGACCAAGGGTGAGTTACTTGTCCTTTGTCTGCCTCAGCTTCCTCAGGGATAATAATGATGCATACCCACAGGGTGCTGTGAGGATTAAATAATAACACCTACAAAGCACTTAGAACAATGCCTGGCATACAGTCAGTGGTAAACAAATATCATTTTTAGCATCAATGTTATTGCATCCTATTTGTGAGACGGAGCTTCTTTAATACACAGGTTCATAGAGGGATCTTACCATGTTAGTATCTTTTTGATGAGGCGAATTGAAGAAGAAGGTGCTAAAAATAGGAATGTATAGGCTATCTGACAAAACAGTCAGGTAAGTCTCTGTGAATTCAAATGCTGGAGGATGCTGGTGTACCAGCTGCCAGACACAATCTAAGAAAAGCTGGAACACAGGAACCTATGTGAAAACAAGATACACGTTACTCAGTGGGCACAGAGCCCAGTGCGAGCTGTCCTGAGCTCAGAGGCAGCCATCTCCAAGCTGTGGAGTAACCACCTCTGAGCACTATATTCTCTGGGAAACACAGTACACCCATCCCATTCCAAGCAATAAATACGCTCAATTGAAATCGCGTACTTAGAGATTAATGTCAGTATTTGGCAATACCTACCTGTGTCAAAGACATTTCAAGGATGAAATATGTAAAAATTTCATTATGGATTAGTATTAACACATGAACATTTGCAATTGATTTTGATAATAGGGAACACTAACTTAGAACCCCAAGTAAGTGAAATATTATCTCCCCCCAAAAGAATTCCAGTCTTCTCATTAGTAGAGCTGTATTGCAAGAAATTGTACTCAATTATGATTGTTATTTTGAATTTTGTCAATACAAAATTATGGGGGGGGGGCTTCTATCCCCCTGCTTGCCCACACAGCTATGGTCAGGGACCAGTCCTGGAGCCTGAGCTGAAATGGGAAGCCTCTCCCTCTCCCTCTCCCACAACGAGGGCCCAGAAGACAAAGGGATGGGAAAGAAGGCAGTGGCTATAAAAATGAATTTTTTCACAAAAATTTTTTTTTTTTTTTGAGACAGAGTCTCACTCTGTTGCCTGGGTTAGAGTGCCATGGCATTATCGTAGCTCACAGCAACCTCAAACTCCTGGGCTCAAGTGATCCTCCTGCCTCAGCCTCCTGAGAAGCTGGGACTACAGGTGTACACCACCACACCCGGATAATTTTTTCTATTTTTTTTAGTAGAGACGGTGTCTTGCTCAGGCTGGTCTCGAACTCCTGACCTCAGGAGATCCTCCTCCCTCGGCCTCCCAGAGTGCTAGGATTGCATGAGCCACCATGCCCAGTCCCACAAATATATTTTTTTAAATCCATGAGTCTCCTTTATTAGCTACCCAGAGGTGAGCTCCTGATTAGTAGAGAGAGTAATTTCTCCAGTGTGTTATCATTTACAAAGTGCTTATCCTCCTCGATTCACCAGTGACCCTGCCAGGTGGGTAGAGAAGCTATCTCTCCCTATACAGAGGAGGAAACAAAAGATTAGAGATCACAAGAGGCTGGCCCAAAAGTCTCACCGAGAGCTTGTAAGAAGAGAGGTGAAGGGGAATCCAGCTCTTGACTCAAAGTCCAGTGCCTATTCAATTATATCACAAATTAGCCAGCCCGTTTTCCTTCAAAACTTCAATATGTTGGTGTTAAAATGCTAAGAAATATTTACACAGAACTTTATTTCATACCTCATTTTATGCACAATATCATTAAACAAAGTGGAAAATATTTAGACCTCATTGTATAGTAAGGGAAATGAGCTCAGAAAATATGAGTGACT